>PVKV010037444.1:0-14790 GCA_004027835.1 Alouatta palliata
GGCACAATCTCAGCTCACTGCAACCTCCTCCTCCCGGGTTCAAGTGATTCTTCTGCCTCAGCTTCCCTAGTAGCTGGGACTACAGGTGCCTGCCACCACACCTAGCTAATTTGTGTATTTTTAGTAGAGACAAGGTTTTACCATGTTGGCCAGGCTAGTCTTGAACTCCTGACTTCAGGTGGCCCGCCCGCCTCACCCTTCCAAATTGCCGGAGTAACAGGTGTGAGCCACTGCACCCAGCCTACTGTGCTTGATTTTCATATGTTGAACCATCCTGGATTTCCAATAATAAATCCCGCTTCCACATCTCACTTGGTCGCAGTGTATAGTTATGTTAATATCATGCTGAATTTGGCTTGCTATATCCAAACTACATCTTTTTTCAGCTTCTTACTTTGAACGTATTTTGTGTTTACATTTAAAGTGGGTTTATTATAGGCAGCATTTTGTTGGGTCTTGCCTTTTTAAAATTAAAAATTTTCAGAGGCAGGATCTCTGTCTATCACCCAGGCTGGAGTACAGCGCACCATCAGGACTTACTAAAGCTCAACCCCCTGGGATCAAGAGATCCTTCTGAGTAGCCGGGACTACAGGCACCTGCCACCGTACCTCTCTAATTTTTAAATTTTTGTAGACACAGGATCTCACTACGTTGCCCATGCTGGTCTCAAACTCCTGGATTCAAGTGACCTTCCCACTTTAGCCTCCCAAAGTGAGGGCTTGTCTTTCTTTCTTTTCTCTCTCTTTTTTTTTTTTTTGAGACGGAGTTTTGCTCCTGTTGCCCAGGCTGAAGTGCAATGGCATCATCTCGGCTCACTGCAACCTCTGCCTCCCAGGTTCAAGTGATTCTCCTGCCTCAGCCTCTCGAGTAGCTTGGATTACAGGCATGCGCCACCATGCACAGCTAATTTTGTATTTTTAGCAGAGGCTGTTTTTCTACATGTTGGTCAGTCTGGTCTCGAACGCCTGATCTCAGGTGATCAGCCTGCCTCTGCCTCCCAAAGTGCTGGGATTATAGGCTTGAGCCACTGCGCCCAGCTCTTCTCTTTTCTTTTCTTTTCTCTCTCTCTCTTTCTCCTCTCTTCCTACCTTTCTCCCTTTCTTTCTTTGTCTTTCTTTCCTCCTTCTTTCTTTCTCTCTCTCTCTCTTTCTTTCTCTTCCTTCCTTCCTTCCTTCCTTTCTCTCTTTCTCTCTTTCTTTCTTTCTTTCTTTCTTCCTTCTTTCCTATAGAGTCTTCCTTTGTCACCCAATCTGGATTCAGTCTCCCAAGTACTTGGGACTACAGACAAGTGCTACTAATTTTATTTTATTTTTTGTTTTTTTTTCGAGACAGAGTCTTGCTCTGCTGCCCAGGCTGGAGTGCAGTGGCACAATCTTGGCTCACTGCAACCTCTGCCTCACAAGTTCAAGCCATTCTCCTGCTTCAGCCTCCCGAGTAGCTTGAATTACAGGCACACACCCTATGCCTGGCTAATTTTTTTGTATTTTAGTAGAGATGGGATTTCACTGTGTTGACCAGGCTGGTCTCAAACTCCTGAGCTCAGGCAATCTACCTGCCTCAGCTTCCCAAAGTGCTGGGATTATAGGTATAAGCCACAGCACCCAGCCTCTGTGTGTGTGTGTGTGTGTGTGTGTGTGTGTGTGTGTGTATGATGGAGTTCACTCTTGTTGCCCAGACTGGAGGAGTGTAATGCCGCGATCTCGGCTCACTGCAACCTCTGCCTCCCTGGTTCAAGTGATTCTTCTCCTCAGCCTCCCAAGTAGCTGGGATTACAGGCTCGTGCCACCACGCCTGGCTAATTTTTGTATTTTTATTTTTATTTTATTTATTTTTTTTGAGATGAAGTCTCACTCTATCGCCCAGGCTAGAGTACAGTAACACAATCTTGGCTCACTACAACCTCCACCTCTTGGGTTCAAGCAATTCTCCTTGTCTCAGCCTTCCTAGTGGCTGGGATTACAGGCATGTGCCACAATGCCTGGCTAATTTTTGTATTTTCAGCGGAGATGGGGTTTGATCATGTTAGTCAGGTTAGTCTCAAATTCCTGACTTTGTGATATGCCCGCCTCGGCTTCCCAAAGTGCTGGGATTACAGGCATGAGCCACCATGCCCAATCTTTTGTATTTTTAGTAGAGACATGGTTTGATCATGATTACCAGGCTGGTCTCAAACTCCTGACCTCGTGATCTGCCCGCCTTGGCCTCCCAAAGTGCTGAGATAACAGGCATGAGCCACCACACCCAGCTCAAGCAATGTATTCATACGAGAGTTCCCATCTATCCACATCCTCATCAGAATTTGTTATTGTCTCTCTGATTATATCTATCCTAAGGAGCATAAAATTGTACCTCTACTTCCTGGGCTCAAGCAATCCTCCACCCTCAGCCTCCCGAGTAGCTGGGACTAGAAGTGCACACCACCACACTCAGCTAATTTTTGTATTTTTTGTACAGATGGGGTCTCCCTATGTTGCCTAGGCTGATCTCCAACTTCTAAGCTAAAGCCTTGGCCTCGGCCTCCCCAGTTGCTTGAATCAGTTTGCCAAGTCCAAAAGCTTTTTAAAGGATTCAGGATTGTAGGAAGATAGTTGTACTTGGTCAGAGACTAAAAGGCACTATGCAACAACAACAAAAAAATCCACAAAATTAGTTATTGGAATGGAGGTGAGGTACCTGTCAAAAAAGGGTTCCTCAAGAAAGCAGCACTAGGCAGGGTGTGGGGGCTCATGCCTGTAATACTGGCACTTTGGGGAGCCAAGGCAGGCAGATCACCTGAGGTCAAGTGTTTGAGATCAGCCTGACCAACATGGCAAAACCCTAACTCTACTAAAAATACAAAAATTAGCCAGGCATGGTGGTGTTCCTATAATCCCAGCCCAGAGGTTAAGCCGGAGAATCACTTGAACCTGGAAGGGGGAGCTTGCAGTGAGCTGAGATCACACCACTGTACTCCAGTCTGGGCAACAGAGCGAGTCTCCGTCTCCAAATAATAATAATAATAATAAAATAAAGAAGGAAAGCAGCGTCTAAACTGAGACCAGAGGTGGAGAAGGAGCATGCTGGGAAGAGAAAGGAGCAAGAAGAGTGTTCAGTCTCGAAGAAATTATTTGAATTATTTGAGCCTATGGGAGAGAGGGAGATCATTAAAAGAACCAAAACTGCTTTTTTAAACTGTCAGGTTGGTGAATGAAAGGGGAGGTAAGGGGAGCGAGACAAGGAGCTGGAGAGGGAGAGGGGGCCCTAGGGGTGAGGATGGCCATAAAAGTCTTTGTCGTCTGTGTTAGGTGTTATAAGCAAGGGGATGCCCAGATTAGATTTATGTTTTGGAAAAATCACTCTGGGACTGTGGGAATGTGGAGAGAATGAGGGGTGGGAGGAGGGCATTGTTAGGAGGGCTGTTGTAGAAATCCAGAGAAGAGCCGCGGTGGCTCACACCTGTAATCCTAGCACTTTGGGAGGCCAAGGCGGGTGGATCATCTGAGGTCAGGAGTTCTAGACCAGCCTGGCCAACATGGCAAAACTTGTTTCTACCAAAAATACAAAAATTAGCCGGGCACTATGGCAGGCGCCTGTAATCCCATCCACTCAAGAGGCTGAAGCAGGAAACTTACTTGAACCCGGGAGGCGGAGTTTGTAGTGAGCCGGCTCTGGCCATTGCACTCCAGCCCGGGCAACTAGAGCAAAACTCCATCTCTCAAAAAAAAGAGAGAGAGAGAAATCCAGACACTGAAATGATGGTGAACAGATGTTGGCACTACTGAGGGAGGAGAGAAGGGCCTCGTTTTTGTTTTTGAAACGGAGTCTCACTCTGTCACCCAGGCTGGAGAGCAGTGTTGCGATCTGGGCTCACTGCCACCTCCGCCTCCTGGGTTCAAGCGATTCTCCTGCTTCAGTCTCCTGGGTAGCTGGGACTACAGGCGCGCACCAGCTCGGCTAATATTTGTATTTTTAGTAGAGATGGGGGATTTCACCATGTCAGCCAGGCTGGTCTCGAATTCCAAAGTGCTGGGATTACAGGCGTGAGCCACGGGGCCCGGCCAGAAGGGGCTGGTTTGACAGGATGCTTAGGACTTGGAGACTGATCAAGGGGCCTGGGGAAACGCAAGGGCCGAGGTCGCCTCCCAACTTCCCATCTGGAAGCTCGGTTGCCTGGTGGCGGATGCCGTAGATGGAGGTGTAGGAGCACGTTTTGGGGGATGGTGACGACTGCGGCTGGACGCGCGAGTGTGAGCCACCTGTGGAGAACGCGAGAGATGTTCAGTAGGGCGCTGGATGGAGGGGGCTGGCGCCGAGTCAGTCCTGCCCTTCAGCAGTGCTGGGCTCAGATGAACCGCAGCGCCAGGGCGGGCACCAAACCTGGGTTTCCACGAATGGGCCCCTCGGAGACCAGGGAGGGCCCTGGAGGACACGTGCTCTCCGCCGGCCTGAGGACGCACCCCGCTGCCTCCTCCACCCTCGGACTGCGCTGGGCCTGGGAGAGGCGCCTCCCACCGGGCCCCGGAACCTTCTGCCGCTGCAGCCCGCGTTGGCCGCGGGACGGCTCGGGGAACCCGTTCGCTGTTGCTAAGGGGCGTCCCCGGAAGTGACGCACCCCGGGTTTGTTGACAGCGGAGGCGGCGGCGGCTGCAGGCTCCGAGCCGTAGGAGCCGGATCGGGGGAGGGGCCGGGCCCGGGAGCCTCAGCCCCGCCGGTAGCCCTAAGGGCAAGGTAACCGCCACGGGGTCCCCGTTGCGACCCCCTCCCGTCCGGAGCTCCCGTCCGCGGGATCCCAAGCTCCGCCCCGCCGACCCCCGTCTCCCCCGGACCCCGGCCCTAGCCTGACGAGGTCCCCAACCTTCTGAGGCGCTCTGGTCCCGGATTCTCCCGGGCTCCATTCTCCGCTCCTCCTCGCCTGCGAAGCATCACGTCCGCTTCCCAACGCTGAGGGCAGCCCCATCCCAGGGTAGGTCCTGGACCCCGGGCCAAGGGATGTACCTGCGTCCTCCTCCTTCGCCTCCTGCCTACGGGGCCTAAGCATCGCCGCTGCAACCACTCTCTGAGGTCCATCTCGGGCAGTGGTGGGAGGGCTTCCTTCTCTATCCCTGCCGCCGGGTCTGAGAATCCTGTCTTTAAAACTGGGCTCCCTTCCTCCAGAAAGAAAATGACGCGCTGTCGTTTGCCCCTACAAGATGGGGGATCGGTGTAGGACTGAAAGGGCCAGGCTCTGCCCCTCCTACCTGTTGGATGAGCTTAAGTTACCCCAGTGCAGTGCTTAAAAGCTCAGGAACGACTTGGATTCTGAATCAGCTCCCAAAAGGGATGACAAAGTACAGGGAAATCCAACAGGGTGAGGTTGCAACCTGAGGGCCAAGGGAGCCCGACAGGTGAGTTAAAAGTGAAACTGACTGTACTGGCCACTATAGCCTGTGGGTAGAACTTGTCTTGGCTGCTCTTTGACTGAAGGACCCCAAGATTTAAAGTCTTGCCTGTGTTTGTCAGTCCATTCGTTTTGTTTTTATTTTCTTTCTTTATTTTTTAAAAAATAGAGATGGGGTCTCACTATGTTGCCCAGGGTGGTCTCAAACTCCTGGGCTCAAGTGATCCACCTGCTTCAGCCTTCCTAAATGCTGGAATTATAGGCATGAGCCACTGCGCCTGACTAGTGCATTTGGTTTTTGAGGGGGAGGGGAATGTCTGATGTCTTGGGAAAATTCTCCGATGTATGATCTTTCCCACAGAATGTTTCTCTTCAGGCTTCACACTGGTTAGGATGAGCATGAAAGCACAGCTTTGAAAAGGGTCAGAGGAGGCTATACTTAGAGCAGAAAGTGGTGGCCAGGGGTGAAGGGCCTCGCTACTTTGGTTCATTTGTTCATTCAGCAAATAATAAACATGATATGTAGGGTGGTAATAAGTGCTTTGGAGAAAAAGAAGGAAGGACCATGGGAAGGCTCAGAGAGTGGGAGTTGTCTTTTTATAGAGGGTGTTCAAGGAAGGTCTCTAGTAAGGTGACCTTTGAGCAGAGATAAGTGAGCGAGAGAGCAACCCAGGAAGCTCTCTGGTGGCAGAGCATTCCACAGCAAATGCAAAAGTCCTGTGGTCACATGCCTGGTGATTGGAAGAAACAGAAGGAGGACCAGGCACAGTGGCTCACACTTGTAATCCCAGCACTTTGGGAGGTCAAGGTGGGCAGATCACCTGAGGTCAGGAGTTCAAGACCAGCCTGGCCAACATGGTGAAACCTCATTGCTACTAAACGTACCAAAAAAATTAGCTGGCCATGGTGGCTCATGTCTGTAATCCCAGCTACTCAGGATGCTAAGGCAGGAGAATAGCTTGAATCTGGGAGGTGGAGGTTGCAGTGAGCTGAAATTGTGCCATTGCACTCCAGCCTGGGTGACAAGAGGGAGATTCCGTCTCAAAAAAAAAGAGAGAGAGACTGGATGTGAAGGCTCACACCTGTAATCCCTGCTCTTTGGGAGGCCGAGGCAGGTGGATCACCTGAGATCAGGAGTTCGAGACCAGCCTGGCCAACATGGTGAAACCCGGTCTCTACTAAAAATATAAAAAATTACCTGGGCCTGGTGGTGTGTGCCTGTAATCCCAGCTACTCAGGAGGCTGAGACGAGAGAGTTGCTTGAATCCAGGAGGTGGAGGTTGCAGTGAGTCAAAATCACGCCACTGCACTCCAGCCTGGGCAACAAGACAACAAGAGCGAAACTCCATCTCAAAAAAGAAAAGAAAAGAAACAGCAGGAGGACAGGGGACTAGAGCAGGTTGAAGGAGGGGAAGAGTAGTTGGCAAAGAAGTCAGAGAACAGTGAGGACCAAAAAACAGTGTGGAAGACATCAGGGCTGTCCTTGTGACCCAGGGTCACAGGGTGTCTAATGGGACACCCTTTCAGAACTGTACTTGTTGAAGTGTCTGGTGGTTGGAGAAAACACAGATCTGTTTTAGATGACAAATGGCCATTGTGCTCTGGCCTTGGGTTGTAAGTACCCTTCTTCCATCTTTGTAATGACTATTGATGGAATAAATACAAAGAATCATGGTCACAGAGCAGTGCGATTAAATCAAGTTATGCTGTTGCTTCCTGGTTGTGAGAATGTGGGCACAGGACCTTTTTCCACCTCAGTCTTCTCATCTGGAAAATAGGGCAGGCTGGTGCAGTGGCTCACACCTATAATCCCAGCATTTTGGGAGGCCAAGGCAGGTGGATCACCTGAGGTCAGGAGTTCAAGACCAGCCTGGCCAACATGGTGAAACCCCATGTCTACTAAAAATACAAAACTTAGCTGGGCATGGTGGCGCACACCTGTAATCCCAGCTACTCGGGAGGCTGAGGCAGGAGAGTTGCTTGAACCCAAGTAGGCAGAGGTTGAGATCATGCCACTGCACTCCAGCCTGGGTGACAAGAGGGAAATTCTGTCTCAAAAAAAGAAAAGAAAAGAAAATAGGGCTTTGGATTAAATAAGATCATGGCTGAAGTACTTAATGCAGTATTTCATACAAAATGCCCAATACACACCAGTCATGCTGATGAGAATGATGTGAAGATGAGGAATGTCTGCATGTATGTCTGCCTCAGAGCCATTCATTTTAGCACTAGCTGGTAGTGTCACCATCTCTAGCTGCCTCCATCAGCTAGTAGGGTTTGAGGAAATACTGGGGAAGGCAAGGTAGAAACTTCTTGACACTTCTCAGAGGTAACAGTGTGTTAATGTTCTGCAGGGAGGATGTTAGCTTGGTCCTGGCTTTTTTGACAGCGGTGGAAGGTGATGGGGACTTTTGAAAAAGAGCCAGGCACTTCCAGCGCTTTGGGAGGCCAAGCTGGGAGGATCGCTTGAGGCCAGGAGTTTGAGACCAGCCTGGACAACATAGGGAAACCTTATCTGTAAAAAAAAAAAAAAAAAAAAAAATTTAAAAAAAGCCCAGCAAATCCCCATTCTACCCCATAAATAGGCAAAATGAAGGTATTGAAATGAATGTGACTTGGAGACAGGTTGGGAGGGGCAGCATATGCTGGGCCTAGATAGTAGTTGGGTGTGCGTGGCTAATCTGTGGGGAGAGGCTGTTGATCCTGAAGTGCCTGGCAGAGGCTGTATTTTCCAGCCTGCCTTATAGGAAGCAGAACCACAGTTGATCTCCCTCCTTACACCCCAATCCCGGACTAGATCCTCGGCCTAGGTCACAGGCCGAGCAGGGCAACTGGGCCAGAGGATTTGAAAAGGAAAGGTCAGAGCACTTAGGAGCTGAGAGCCAGCGTATTAGGGTAGGCCATTGTGCGTAGAGCCCCAGGCTGGCGACCTGAGGACCTGATTCAAGCCCCAGCTCTGCTGCTGGCTTGCTCTCTGAGTTGGCAAGTTCCATCTACTCTCTCGGCCTCAGCTTTCCTATGTGTACGTTAAGAATCATGGCCTTCCCTTGCCTCCTACTAACTCTGAAGGCTGTTGGGAGGATGAAATGAGACGCATGTTGTGAAAGAATTAGGTGCGCTCTGAAGCTCTCTACAAAGGTAAAGAATGGTTCTTATCATTAGTACCACCAGGATTCTGCAGACCCATTTTAGGGGCCCACTAGCTGGAAGACTGCTCTTGGCGCTATGTTTTTTAGATAACCCTTGTCTGGTTATCTATTTGCGGACCACTGTCTTATATCTGGTGCAGTCACTGAAACTGATTTTGCAGCCTCAGAGATGCAGAAGGGTCTCTCTAAACATTATTCCCAGGAACATCACTCTTCATAATTATCGGTAAGCACCTTCCTGTCATTCTTTCATGGGATCTCCTCAGCAACTCTGTTTGCAACACGCACAACACAGTGTGTGCCACTCACAACACACTGACAGGTAAGGACCTTGATAAATATTGAGACTGGACACTGGCTGGGGACCTTGTGGAGCTGAGGCTCTCTCACCGGCACCAAGCCAGTCACATACTCTGTCATGGAGACCCCAGGGATCACACGGAGTCCTTGCCCTTAGGAAGCTTTCAGTGCTGTGGCCAAAATATGATGTATTCCCACAGAGTGATTACCAGCAGTACTGGATCACGTGAGCTCAGTGCCTGAGATGTAAGGAAGCGGCAGAGGCTCAGGGAACAGAAGGGAAAGCTGAGGCTTGGAGAAATGGTCCCTCCCCATAGCATAATGGCAAGGAGCTTGAACTTTAGGGTCAGGCACTTACCAAGGGAGCTTGTGCAAGTCAGTGCACATCTCCGAACCATTGTTTCTTCATCTGGGAAACCAAATGATAACGTGTCTCATCAGTTATCTGTGGCGGCCGGGTGCCGTGGCTCACGCCTGGAATCCCAGCGCTTTGGGAGGCCGAGGTAGGCAGATCGTTTGAGCCAAGGAGTTCGAGACCAGCCTGGGCAACATGATGAGGCCTCATCTCTACAAAAAAAATAAAAATATAATTAGCCAGGTCTGGTGGTATACACCTGTAGTTATAGCTACTGGAAAGGCTGACGCGGGAGATGGCTTGAACTCGAGAGGTGGAGGTTGTAGCAAGCTAAGATTGTACCACTGCACTCCAGCCTGGGTGACAGAGTGAGATCCTGTCTTAAAAGAAAAATGAATAGGCCAAGCACAGTGGCTCACACCTGTAATCCCAGCACTTTGGGAAGCCGAGGCAGGTGGATCACCTGAGGTCAGGAGTTTAAGACCTGCCTGGCCAACATGGCGAAACTCTGTCTCTACTAAAAATACAAAAATTAGCCAAGCATGGTGGCAGGTGCCTATAATCCTAGCCACTTGGGCAACAAGAGCAAAACTCCGTCTCAAAAAAGAAAAATAAATAAGTTACCTGTGGCTTTGATGTGAACATGCATGGAAAGCTGGACACACTGGGTCTTTTTTTATTTTTTTGAGACAGAGTCTCGTTCTGGCAACCAGGCAGGAGTGCAGTGGCGCAATCTTGGCTCACTGTAACCTCCGCCTCCCAGGTTCAAATGATTCTCCCGCTTCAGTCTCTTGAGTAACTGGGACTATAGGTGCGCACCACCATGCCTGGCTAATTTTTGTATTTTTAGTAGAGATGGGGTTTCACCATGTTGGCCAGGATGGTCTCAAACTCCTGACTTCCACCCGCCTTGGCCTCCCGAAGTGCTAGGATTACAGGTGTGAGCCACTGTGCTCAGCCTGACACACGGAGTCTTGACCTAATGAACTACCTGTATACGTATCTGTCTGTTCAAAGCCATAGTCCGTTGCAAATTACACAGCCATAGCCCCTTCAGTCCAGCTCCCTCTTCTGAAAGTTGTAGATGGTAACTCCTGCCTTGTGGGGTGTTGAGAGAATTCAATGAATTAACACATATAAAATACTTAGCAGAATTCTTGGCATATACTTGGTACTCAGTATGGGTAGGATCAGTAATACATTTGATTACAAGACTAGCAGCCAGCCAGCCTGATTACTAGTCAAATGCAGCCTCCTCAAAGCCTCTGTCTCCAGCATCACCAGCAGCCACCTAGCCGTGATGCACACTCCTCCCTCATTGCATGTCTGCATCTTTCTGACATAACCCACCTCACAGATTAAATCTCTGCAGATGGTTTAAATCTCAGAGCTGCATGGCCTCTGGTTTTCGTCTGTATCCTGACCGCCTTGAGATCACCGCACTTGCTCTGATTGCCTTCATACCCCCAGTCTCTGGCCCTTGATCTGCTCCCTCCTGGAAAGCATCTAGCCTCTGTAAATAGGGCGTTTGTTTGGGTTTTCCCCCCAGCTCCTGGGTTAATATTTCACAGGGTGAGCACTGCTCCAAGGCTCAGAGCTTCTGGCCCCACCTCTCTGTCCCCTGGGTGTCAGGATGCTGGTGGGATCCCATGCTCCCTCCCCTGGATTTCACTTTCTCTTTCCCTCCCATTGTTTGGATGGGTGGACTGAAGACCAAATGTTTGGTGAGAAGCAGTGGTCTTTAGCAGATTAATGCCCTCAAAAAAAAAAAAAGAGAGAGAGAGAGAGGAAAAAAAGAGAAAAAAAAAAGGGAAGCAGGGGTCTGCTTTAGGTTTGCATCCCACTCTCCAGTTTTGTGATCTTAGGCTAACTGCTTCTTCTGTGTCAGCGTCTTCATCAGAAAATGGGGTAACAATCTCTATCTCTTAGAACTGGAGTAAGGTAATTCCAGCCACAGCAAACCTTTGTTCTGTTAAACGCCAGGCTTCAGCTGGGCACAGAAGTCAGGCACCGAGGATGTAGGTGTGTGTGCGCTTGTGTGTGTGTGTGTGTGTGTGTGTGTTTATACATGTGCATGCATGCAGGCATGCAAGCAGACACAGCTTCTGTCCTCCCAGAGCTCATAGGCAGTGGGAGGGGGTCAGTAGACAAATTGTTATGCAAATGAATAATTAGTTACAAGTACAGGGTACTAGGAAATGTTTTGTCAGTTAAATAAGAGGCTACTAAAGCCTGTATGGAGCTTAGGACCACATCTGGAAACAGCCAACATGGACGTGGTGCCGCGGTGCCTGCTGCTGCTGCTGTTTTTCTCTCTCTTCTCTCCTACCTCCCCCATTCCCCAAGATGTCGTAAGTTCATGATAGATCTAGTTTTAGAGAACATGCAAGAAAAAGGATGGAGAAAGACCCAGGGTTCTCCCAGTGTGGTGGTCGGTCATAATCGGGGTTGCCTCTGTCCTCAGCTGCTAGAATTCGAGATGGCCTGTGCCTGCCCTAAGAATGATAGTCCCTAAGAAGTGGAGTAGGTAGAGATGGCCGCCTCTGGCAGGTGCCAGGCCTGCAGCTGGATGGGGCTCGACATTGTAGCCCTAGGGCCTTTCAGTCTTCGTGCCAGGATGGAGGATGGTTCCTTCCTCTTCCGGCTCATTCCATCCCTGACTAGCAAGGTCAGCACTGCCAAGGGGAGGTTAGCATGGCACCATCTACCTGGCTTGTCTTTGGAGGGCTTTTGGTGACCTTGGCAACTGACATGGTGGTGTTTCTTCCACTTGGAGAGTTGGATTAGGGCAGAGTAGCTGCATAGGTAACTGGGCTCAGACCTGCAGAAAAGGCAAAATCCTGGTGGCTCTCCCTCATTCGGAGCCCTGAGGCATCATTTTCAGCCACTAGGTACCCAGCAGTGTCCTGGGCAGAGCGAGCAGGGACAATGCGAGAGCGTGCTGTGCCTCCCAGGCCTCATGCAGACCCCAGCTGGTGAGTCCTTCATCATTCCTTCCACAGGCCTTTGTTGAAACCTCACGGTGTGGCAGGCCCCACACTGAGTGTTCAGTGCTTCCTTTGTTCATTTAGCAAACAGTCATGGACCTGGGCCCGTGGTGCCCACATCCCATGCAGCCCATCTCCTTGCAGCTTGTGTACTTCTTTACTTCCTCCTGAAGTGCCTTCCCCTTCTCTCCCCACCACCAGAGTTAACTAGGACTTATCTTTTGGGTTCCAGCTGAAATGTCATTTTTTTTTTTTTGAGATGGAGTTTCACTCTTTTTGCCCAGACTGGAGTTCAATGGTGTAATCTCAGCTAACTGCAACCTTCCGCCTCCCGGGTTCAAGTGAGTCTTCTGCCTCAGCCTCCCCCAGTAGCTGGGATTACAGGCGTGTGCCACCATTCCCGGCTAATTTCTGTATTTTTGGTAGAGATGGGGTTTCACCATGTTGGCCAGGCTGGTCTCGAACTCCTGACTTCAGTTGATCCGTCCACCTCAGCCTCCCAAAGTGTTGGGATTACAGGCATGAGCCACTGCACCTGGCCTGAAATGTCACTTCTAAGGACACCTGCTGTGACTTCCCAGTCCAGGGAAGTCCCCTGGTTGAGCACCCAGAGCCCCAGGTCCCTCCTCCAAGATGCTGGTCCCAGTTCCACGACGGGCACTTGTGGGCCTCATAGGTGGATCTGTCTCCCTTCACCTACGAGAGCCAGTACGCTCCCTGCGGTCAAGGACCTCATCCACCTTGCTCACCGTAGGACCCCTAGTGCTCAGCAGCGACTGAGTGAGCAGGTCCAGGGATGTGAAAACAAACAGGACAGCCTGGTTTTGCCCTCATGGACCTAGCCATCCATCAAGGACACTGAATGATCAAAGCCACATCAGTACAAAGTGCTTGTTGCTGTAGTAGGCTGGGCCTGTGGGTGCACTCAGCAGGCACACCCTCGCGGGTCAAGGATGGCTTCCTAGAGGAATTAACTTTGATACTGTGACCGTAGGTATTAGCTATGTGAAAGGAGAGTTCAAAGATCATGTGGGCTGGAGTGGCCGGGAGATACTTCCTAGAGGAAGGACATGGATTGTATTTGGGTAAGGGAGGGAGAAGGCAGTATTTAAAGTAGGAAGTACAATAATTAGTTGGATTTGGATGGTCCTGGTTGAAAGGGAACAAACTGGGCAAAGGTCTCAAGGTGACCTGTGCCTAGGGCCTTTTGCCAGTACAGTGAATGAGGCCAGGCTGGCTGGAGTAGGGGGTCAGTGGGGACCAAGTAGGCCAGAAAGCTGGCTCTCAGTCCGGCAGCCTTGAGAAGAAACTGGACTTGTTGCTTTCCAAGAGTGGGGACTCCCTGCCAGTAGTGCTCCCTCTGGCTCTACTTTCCCAGGCAAGAAAGGCTGCTGGGCTCTTGAAGGATCTGGAAGCAAACGAAGGCAAAGGAAGGCCATGCCTGGGACCCAAGCATCCTGGTTTTTGTGCCTTCCCTCGAAAGTGTCATGCTGTCAGTGGGACAGCTGACACAATGAGCCTTGTTGTGGGAGACCCAGGCCTGGAGAGCACAGGCCTGGAGCTGGGCTAGAACAGACCCCACTCTGTGTGGAGGCCAGGGCAGATGAGGTAGGAGAAGGTGATGATTATAATAACAATAATAATAATAGGTGTCTTTATTGAGCAATGACTATGTGCCGGACACTGTGGTAAGCCCTTTTGATATTATCCATGTAACTTTCACACCGTGCTGTAGATAAGGTATTGTATTGCTTCTTCTTTTTAGACGGAGTTTTTGCTCTTGTTGCCCAGGCTGGAGTGCAATGGCACGATCTCGGCTCACCGCAACCTCCGCCTCCTGGGTTCAAGCAATTCTCCTGCCTCAGCCTCCCGAGTAGCTGGGACTACAGGCACGCGCCACCACGCCCAGCTAGTTTTTGTATTTTTTAGTAGAGACGGGGTTTCACCACATTGACCAGGATGGTCTCGATCTCTTGACCTCATGATCCACCTGCCTCAGCTTCCCAAAGTGCTGGGATTACAGGCGTGAGCCACCGCGCCCGGCGGTATTGTATTGCTTCTATTTTAGAGAAAAGGTTACTGAGGCACAGAGAGGTGGAGACACTTGTCCAAGTTTGCCTACTCATGAGCAGCAGAGCCGAAACGTGAAGCTAGCCCTGCCTGACTCCGCAGCTCTTCCCCGCACAGTCCCCAGTAGATGGTGGTGCCACAGTTGAACTGAAAAGTGACTGACTCCAAAGCCCAGAGTGCCCTGTGGCTCCCACTGGATTTCCTGAGCAGTCTGGAAGGCTCATAAATGGACACGGAGGGAGGCTCCCAGAAGCTGGGGTGATGCTGGGCCCCAGAACTCCAGAACCCTCTAAGACAAGGGTGTCCAATCTTTTAGCTTCCCTGGGCCATACTGGAAAAAGAATTGTCTTGGACCACACATAAAATATACCAACACTGGCCGGGCGCGGTGGCTCACGCCTGTAATCCCAGCACTTTGGGAGGCCGAGGCGGGTGGATCACGAGGTCAAGAGATCGAGACCATCCTGGTCAACATGGTGAAACCCCGTCTCTACTAAAAATACAAAAATTAGCTGGGCATGGTGGCACGTGCCTGTAGTCCCAGCTACTCGGGAGGCTGAGGCAGGAGAATT
>PVKV010037445.1:0-14789 GCA_004027835.1 Alouatta palliata
TGTGTGTGTGTGTGTGTGTGTGTGTGTGTGTGTGTGTGTGTGTGTGTGTGTATGGCATAGATTGTAGCAACTGTCCACTCTGCATGGTTCATATCAATGCTAATCCTCCCCAAACCCAGCAGGGTAGTGGGAGTAGACCACCTGGTACAGGCAATACGGGGCCACATTGTCTGTAAAGAGTATAAAGACCGGAAATGGTAGCTCATGCCTGTAATCCCAGGACTCTGGCAGGCTGAGGCAGGAGGATTGATTGAGCCCAGGAGTTTGAGATCAGCCTGGGCAACATGGCAAGACCCTATCTGTACCAAAAAAAAAAAAAAAAAAAACATTAGCTGGGCAGGGTGGCGTGTGCCTGTGGTCCCAGCTACTTGGGAGGCTGAGGTGGGAGGATTACTTGAGCCCAAGAGTTGGAGGCTGCAATGAGCTATGATGGTGCCACTGCACTCCCACCTAGGTGCCACAGCAGTCTCTAAAAAGAAAGAAGAATTTAAAAACAACAATAAATCCAAGCACAAGCTGGTCTGCTTTTTATTGTCAACATGAGCCATGCAATACTCCACCCCCAAACAATCTTTCCTTGGCCTAAGCTCTAAACAGCTGCTGCACTTCCTGTTGGGCTCTAATAATATATACATGCCCTTCAGAGGAGCACATGGCTGTTTTTTCTCCTTTAATAAACATTGTGGGCCGGGTCAGTGGCTCACCCCTGTAATCCCAGCATTTTGGGAAATGGAGGCTGGAGGATGGCTGGAACCCAGGATTCTGAGACCAGCCTGGGCAACATGGTGAGACCCCCATCTCTACAAAAAATAAAACAAATTAGTTAAGCATGGTGGTACATTCCTGTAATCACAGCTACTTAGGAGGCTGAGACAGGAGAATCACTTGAACCTGAGAGGTAGAGATTGCAGTGAGCTGAGATGGTGCCATTGCACTCCAGTCTGGGCCACGAGGGAGACCCTGTCTCAAAAAATTAAAAAAAAAAAAAAAAAAAAAAAAACTGAAACAAGCAAACAAAAAAAAATTGTATTCTACATGAAAGTTAATTATGAGAAGCCCCAGGCACACAGCTACATGGCTTTGTTTTGTGAGTAGGTTCCCAGCAGGTGGGGACTGTCTGCTGTGTCTCCTCAGGTCTCCGACTACCTGCAGCCGGTTGTATCCCTGAGCTCCAACACTAGATGTGATGTAAACATGGAAAGAAATGGAACTTCGGTGGCTTTCATTCTGACACCCCATCTGCAAGTAAAAACCTGGAATTCGTACGCGTGTGTACGGTTTGGAACGGCGTGCCAGCGGGACCCGGGAGGGGTGCCATTTTTGTCTGGTGAGTGCAGATTTTAGTTCACACATGAAATATCTTATTGAACTCAAATAACATTTTTTAAAATGTTTTTTCTATTGCTTTTGATTTTACAGCTCATGAGTGGGGGGAAAAATGTTTTTTCTAATATTTGCACCAGCACAGTGGCTCATGCCTGTAATCCCAGCACTTTGGGAGGCCAAGGCAGTGGATCACTTGAGGTCAGGAGTTCGAGACCAGCCTGGCCAACATGGTGAAACCCCGTCTCTACTAAAAACACAAAAATTAGCTGGGCAGGGTGGTGGGCACCTGTAATCCCAGCTACTGAGGAGGTTCTGGCGGGAGAATCGCTTGAACCCAGGAGGCAGAAGTTGCAGGGAGCCAAGATCCTGCCACTGCACTCCAGCCTGGCTACAGAGCGAGACTCTGTCTCAAAAAAAAAAAAAAAAAAAAGATCTCATCTGGGTTTCATATAAGCTGTAAAGGCCACCAGGTGGTGTATTCGTATTTTGTAGAAAGTGGGGGTTCAAAGAGGGAAACTAACTTATTAAAGGTCACACTGCTGGTCAGTGGCAGAATCTGGATTCAAATCAGGTCTGTCCACACTAATGTGAGATCCTGCTGTGGTTTTGAATATTTGTCCCCTCCAAAATTCATGTTGAAATTTAATCCTCGATGTGGCAGTATTAAGAATTGGGGCCTTTAAGAGATGACTGGGTCATGAGGGTTCTGCTAGATACATGGGTTATCACAGGAGTGGGCCTGGTGCCTTTTTTTTTTTTTCTAAGACAAGAGTCTCACTCTGTTACCGAGGTTGGAGTGCAGTGGCATCATCTCGGTTCGCTGCAACCTCCACCTCCCAAGTTCAAGTGATTCTCCTGCCTCAGCTCCCCGAGTAGCTGGGTTTACAGGCACTTGCCACCACACCTGGCTAATTTTTGTATTTTTAGTACAGATGGGGTTTCACCATGTTGGCCAGGTTGGTCTCAAACTCCTGACCTGATGATCTGCCCACCTCGGCCTCCCAAAGTGCTGGGATTACACACGCTCGCCACTGCATCGGGCCAGGCCTGGTGGCTTTATAGAAAGAGGAAGAGAGGCCTGAGCTAGCACCCTCATGCCCCTTCCCATGTGATGTCCTGGGCCACCTCGGGCTTCCACAGAGAGACCCCACCAGCAAAGACCATATGTGGCCCCCTGAACCTGGACTTCCCAGCCTCCAGAACTGCAATAAATAAAATGTGTTTCTTATAAATAACCCAGTTTCAGGGATTCTGCTATAAGCAACCGAAAATGGACTGAGATCCATTTTCATTCTGCCATCTTCCACATGTACTGTAGGCCCTCCTGAAAGAAGGGCTTGACATCTGAGACCTCCAGGGCTGAGGAACATCAGAGCAGCCACTTTCCAGCTCACCTGGGGAAGGGAGGTAGGGCCACACGTGGCAATTCAGGGAAAGAGAGGTGAGCACACTGCAAAAAGGCATCTGCAGGGAGTGAGTGCTGTGTGCGGTGTCCGGGATAGCGAGTCAGCCCACATGTGGGACAAAAGGGACGAGGATTTCTAGGGCAGCACTGCTCTCCTTGAAGGGTGGAAGCATACACAACCCCAAAATATGCCACAGAGGCATAAGGATTATTTTTAAGCTCATTATTATTTAAGGCAATTGCCGTATTATTTTAGGCAATCAAGAAGCAGCAAATACCAGAAAAGCTCTCTGCTGTCCCTCTATTTGCCTAAAAGCAGGACATACATTTGTCAAGGTGTCCCTTCCCCTCTCTACCAGGAAGGACAGGAACTAATCCCTGGGACAAGTCTAGCCCCTCATCAGCCTGGAGGAATCTACACAGCAAACCCGAGTAACGAGCCCCCTCCCACCATTAGTTCAGTCCCAAATTACTGCCTTGTGTTCACCAGGGACAGAGCTAATGGGAGATGCAGAAGAGAACACTCATTCTCAGCTGGGAGCGACTGTGCCTCCCAGGGCTCACTCAGCAATGTCTAGAGACATTTGGGAGGGGGTCACACCTTGGAAGTAGGGAAGGGGTGCTCCTGGCATCTCGTGAGTTGAGGCCAGGAAAGCCACTGAACACTTACAGTCACAGGATAGCTTCCCACACACAACAAACAAGCATCCAGCCCCAAATGTCAGTATTGCTGAAGCTGAGACCTAAATAACGAGACAGAGAAATCAGAAAATCTGTGTCTGTCTGTCCCTCTCTCTGTCTGTCTCTCTCTCTCCCTCTCTCTCTCTTTCTCTCTCTGTCTCTCTCTCTCTCTCTCTCTCTCTCTCTCTCACACACACACACACACACACACACAGAGGAAATGGCATCTGTTGGAGCTAAGAACAAGCGAAAACTCAAATTGGGGAGCAGGAAGGGAGGGAGGGGAGGAGAAAGGAAAAGAACTGGTCCCGGAGTCCCATCTGATCCAAGTTTCAAATTCAATAGGCTAACATTTTAAAGATTTGAATAATAATAAAAATGCCTGTGCTTCAAAAGAATGTATTATCTGCATCTATGCCAAAGGCTGGCAGTTCTTCCTGGAGCACTGCAGGAAGAAGGAAAATAAACCCAGTTCAGCTGCCAGCAGGGACGGGAGGAGAAGAGACCCAGGCTCAAAGGACATCAATTACTCCTGGGAAAAAAAAAAAAAAACCTTAAAAATTATTTCTAATAAATAAGCCACGAGATGTTGAAAGGGTGTATCTGTCCTGCTTCAGAACACCAGTTTCTCATCACGAAGTATACCCTGGTTTTGAGACGGGATAGTTCCCTTGACACCCTTCGTGGGCAGGAACTGGAGTGGCTCTTGTCACTCAGCCTGCCATCCATGGATGGCTAAGTGTTAACAGCTCAGCACAGGGTCAGGGTGACAGCCTCCTGCAACTGCCCTCTTTGACACTCGAGTTCTTGTTTGGTGTCCAGAAAGAATCAGGTCACACGAACTATTGAAGTATATGTGGAGGACTTTATTGGACAATCAAAGTGGCTCTGAGCAGGATGGGGAACTGGAAAGGGGATGGTGCAGGAGGAAGATGGTCTTTCCCTGACGCTGCACCGCCTGAAGTCAGCCGCATCTATCCACAGTCTCCCGTGCTCAGCCACATGTATCCCTGAGGCTCAGCAGCCTGCTTCTCCAACCTTGCATCAGGCGCTCCTATTGCTCTACCAGCTGAAGTCTTTTTATGGGCACAGGATAGGGGTGTGGCAGGCCAAAAAAGCAACCATTTGGGAAAAAAAAAATGGGGTCAGCCGTTTTCACTTAGGGCTGAAGTTCCAGGCTTGAGAGTGGGGATTACCGAGGGCCCAGTTGTTCTGTATGGATATGACCCATGGACTCCCCAGAAAGCCCATCTGGAAGCTTCCAACTGCCCCCAAAAGCAAGGCTGAGCTCTTGGAGACCCGAACTGTCTCCAACACTCAGCACAATGCCTGGGACAAAATTGGTGCCCAACATATATGAGTGGATGGTGTTTGTTTGTTTGTTTCTTTCTTTTGAGATGGAGTCTCACTCTGTTGCCCAGGCTGGAGAGCAGTGGCATGATCTCAGCTCACTGCGACCTCTGCCTCCTGGGTTCAAGCAATTCTGCCTCAGCCTCCCAAGTAGCTGGAACTACAGGCGCGCACCACCACACCCAGCTAATTTTTATATTTTTAGTAGAGACAGGGTTTCACCATGTTAGCCAGGCTAATCTGGATCTCTTGACCCTGTGATCCACCTGCCTCAGCCTTCCAAAGTGCTGGCATTGCAGACGTGAGCCACTGCGCCAGGCCTGAGTGGATGGTTTTCAACAGCTAAACTTAACCTCATCCAGCCAAGGTCCTTCCGCCATCCTCTACCTCTATCCCTCACTGTGCTCTTGCCATACTGGCTTCCTTCCTCACCCTCAGACCATCAGCACATTCCTGCCCTGGGGCATTTGCACTTTCTGTGCCCTCATCTCAGAACTTCCTGACTCACTCCTTCACCCCCTTCAGGGCTTTGCACAAGTGTCCTTTTACAAAATTACCACTTGCTCTTTCCATTTCTGCCTCTTAGGGACTGAATTTCCAACTCCCCATGGGATGGTATAAGGAGATGGGGACTTCGGGAGGTTACTAGGTTTAGAAGAGGCCATAAAGGGCTGGGTGCAATGGCTTGGACCTATAATCCCAGCACGTTGGCAGGCCTAAGCAGGAGGATTGCTTGAACTCAGTAGTTCAAGACCAGCCTGGGCAACACATGGAGATCCTCTCTCAAATCAAAATAATAAATTTTTAAAAAATAAACATAAGATAGAACAGGCCATGAGGGTGGGTCCCCCGTGATGGCATTGGTGCTCTTCTAAGAAGAGACACCAGAGTGGCCAGGCACAGTGGCTCATGCTTATAATACTAGCACTTTGGGAGGCTGAGGTGGGCAGATCACGAGGTCAGCAGTTTGAGACCAGCCTGACCAACATGGTGAAATCCCACTTCTATTAAAAATACAAAAATTAGCCAGGCGTGGTGGTGCATACCCATAGTCCAAGCTGCTTGGGAGGCTGAGGCAGGAAAATCACTTGCGCTAGGGAGGTGGAGGTTGCAGTGAGCTGACATCACACCACTGCACTCCAGCCTGGGCATTAAAGTGAATGGGACTGTATCTCAAAAAATAATAACAAGATAAAAAATAAAGTAACTGCTTTATCCCAGTATTAAAATATTAGTACTTTTTTTTTTTAATTGTATTTGGGCTCTGGGGTACCTGTGCATGTCCTGCATCCTGCGCATTGTTGCATAAGTACATACATGCCATGGTGGTTTGCTGTCTCCATCCCCAACCCCCCGTTGCCTACATCAGGCGTTTCTCCCCATGTTATCCCTCCCTGCCCCCAGGCCGTTGTCCCCCCGCCCCTCCACCCCCCTACCTAGCCCTGTGAGTGTTGTTTCCTTCCCTGTGCCCAGTGTTCTCATTGTTCATCACCTGCCTCTGAGTGAAAACATACAGTGTTTAGTTTTCTGTTCTTGTGTCAGTTTGCTGAGAATAATGGTTTCTAGGTTCATCCATGTCTCTACAAAGGACACAAACTCATTGTTTTTTATGGCTGCATAGTATTCCATGGTGTATATGTGCCACATTTTTTTGTCCAGTCTATCATTAATGGGCATTTGGGTTGGTTTCAGGTCTTTGCTGTAGTAAACAATGCCGCATTGAACATATGTGTGCATATGTCTTTATAATAGAACAATTTATAATCCTTTGGGTGTATACCCAGTAATGGGATTGCTGGGTCAAATGGAATTTCTGTTTCTAGATCCTTGAGGAATTGCCACACTGTCTTCCACAATGGTTGAACTAATTTACACTCCCACCAACAGTGTAAAAGTGTTCCTTTTTCTGCACATCCTCTGCAGCATCTGTTGTCTCCAGAATTTTTAATGATTACCATTCTAACTGGCGTGAGATGGTATCTCAATGTGGTTTTGATTTGCATTTCTCTAATGACCAGTGATGATGAGCATTTTTTCATACATTTGTTGGTCGCATATTTGTTTTTTTTGAAAAGTGTCTGTTCATATCCTTTGCCCACTTTTGAATGGGTTTGTTTTTTTCCTGTAAATCTGCTTTAGTTCTTTGTAGATTCTGGATATTAGCCCTTTGTCTGATGGGTAGATTGTGAAAATTTTTTCCCATTCTGTTGGTTGCCGGTTTACTCTAATTGTTTCTTTTGCTGTGCAGAAGCTCTTAAGTTTAATTAGGCCCCATTTGTCTATTTTGGCTTTTGTTGCCATTGCTTTTGGTGTTTTAGTCATGAAGTTCTTACCTGTGCCTATGTTCTGAATAGTTTTGCCTAGGTTTTCTTCTAGGGTTTTTATGCTGTTAGTTCTTATGTTTAAATATTTAATCCATGTGGAGTTAATTTTTGTATAAGGTGTAAGGAAGGGGTCCAGTTTCAGCTTCCTGCATATGGCTAGCCTGTTTTCCCAACACTATTTATTAAACAGGGAATCCTTTTCCCATTGCTTGTTTTTGTCCAGTTTGTCAAAGATCAGATAGTTATAGATGTGTGGTGTTTCTTCCGAGGTCGCTGTTCTGTTCCATTGGTCTATATCTCTGTTTTGGTACCAGTACCATGCTGTTTTGATTACTGTAGCCTTGTAGTATAGTTTGAAGTCAGGTAGCGTGATGCCTCCAGCTTTGTTCTTTTTGCTTAGGGTTGTCTTGGCTATGCAGGCTCTCTTTTGGTTCCATATGAAGTTTAAAGTGGTTTTTTCCAGTTCTATGAAGAATGTCAATGGTAGCTTGATGGGGATCATATTGAATCTATAAATTACTTTGGGCAGTATGGCCATTTTCACAATATAGATTCTTCCTAACCATGAGCATGGAATGTTTTTCCATCTGTTTGTGTCCTCTCTTATTTCCTTCATCAGTGGTTTGTAGCTCTCCTTAAAGAGATCTTTTACCTCCTTTGTTAGTTGTATTCCTAGGTATTTTATTCTCTTTGTAGCAATCGTAAACAGGAGTTTGCTCATGATTTGGCTCTCTGTTTGTCTGTTATTGGTGTATAGGAATGCTTGTGATTTCTGCACATTGATTTTGTATCCTGAGACTTGCCGAAGTTGCTTATCAGCTTAAGGAGATTTTGGGCTGAGGGGATGGGGTCTTCTAAATATACGATCATGTCGTCTGCAAACAGGGATAATTTGACTTCTTCTTTTCCTAATTGAATGCCCTTATTTCTTTTTCTTGCCTAGTTACTCTGTCTAGAACTTCTAATACTATATTGAATAGGTTAGAGAGGGCATCCTTGTCTAGTGCTAGTTTTTAAAGGGAATGCTTCTAATTTTTGCCCATTCAGTATGATATTGGCTGTGGGTTTGTCATAAATAGTTTTTATTGTTTTGAGATACATTCCATCGATACCTAGTTTACTGAGAGTTTTTATCATAAAGGGCTGTTGAATTTTGTCAAAGGCCTTCTCTGCATCTATTGAGATAATCATGTGGTTTTTGTCTTTGGTTCAGTTTATGAGGTGAATTACATTTATATGTTGAACCAGCCTTGCATCCCCAGTATGAAGCCTACTTGATCATGGTGGATCAGCTTTTTGATGTGCTGTTGGATTTGGTTTGCCAGTATTTCATTGAAGATTTTTGCATAGATGTTCATCATGGATATTGGCCTGTAGTTTTCTTTTTTAGTTGTGTCTCTGCCAGATTTTGGTATCAGAATGATGTTGGTCTCATAGAAAGAGTTAGGGAGGATTCTTTCTTTTGTATTGTTTGGAATAGTTTCAACAGGAATGGTACCAGCTCCTCTTTGTATGTCTGGTAGAATTCAGCTGTGAACCCGTCTGGACCTGGACTTTTTTTGGTCAGTAGGCTATTAATTGTTGCCTCAACCTGAGAGCTTGTTGTTGCTCTATTCAGGGTTTCAACTTCTTCTTGGCTTAGTCTTGGGAGTGTGCAAGTGTTCAGGAATTTATCCATTTCTTCCAGATTTACTAGTTTATGTGTATAGAGTTGTTTGTAGTAATCTCTGATGGTAGTTTGTATTTCTGAGGAATCAGTGGTGATCTCTCCTTTATTGTTTCTTATTGCATCTATTGGATTCTTCTCTCTTTTCTTTTTTATTAGTCTAGCTAGTGCTCTATTTTGTTGATCTTTTCAAAAAACCAGCTCCTGGATTTATTGATTTTTTGAAGGGTTTTTTCTGTCTCTATCTCCTTTCATTTCTGCTCTGATCTTTGTTATTGTCTTCTGCTTGCTTTTGAGTTTTTTTGATCTTGCTCCTCTAGGTCTTTCAATTTTGACGATAGGGTGTCGATTTTAGATCTTTCCTTGTTTCTCATGTGGTCATTTATTGCTATAAATTTCCCTCTAGATACTGCTTTAAATGTGTCCCATAGTATCTGGTACGTTGTGTCTTCATTCTCGTTGGTTTCAAAGAACATTTTTATTTCTGCCTTCATTTCATTGTTTATCCATTTGTCATTCAGGAGGAAGTTGTTCAGTTTTCATGTGATTGTGCGGTTTTGAGTGCTTTTCTTAATCCTGAGTTCTAATTTGATTGTGCTGTGGTCTGAGAGACTGTTTGTTATGATTTCCGTTCTTTTGCATTCGTTGAGGAGTGACTTATTTCCAATTATGTGGTCAGTTTTGGAGTAAGTGCAATGTGGTGCTAAGAATGTGTATTCTGTGGATTTGGGGTGGAGTGTCCTGTAAATGTCTGTTAGGTCCGCTTGATCTAAATCTGCATTCAAGTCCTGGATATCCTTGTTAACTTTCTGTCTCGTTGATTTGTCCAATATTGTCAGTGGAGTGTTAAAGTCTCCCACTATTATTGTGCGGGAATCTAAGTCTCTTTGTAGGTGTTTAAGAACTTACTTTATGTATCTGGGTGCTCCTGCATTGGGTGCGTAAGTGTTTAGGACAGTTAGCTCTTCTTGTTGCATTGATCCTTTTACCATTATATAATGCCCTTCTTTGTCTCTTTTGATCTTTTTTGGTTTAAAGTCCGTTTTATAAGAAACTAGGATTGCTACCCCTGCTTTTATTTTGCTCTCCATTTGCTTGGTAAATCATCTTCCGTCCCTTAAATTTTGAGTCTATGTGAGTCTTTGCATGTGAAATGGGTCGCCTGAATACAGCACACCAATGGGTCTTGACTTTTTATCCAGTTTGCCAGTCTGTGTCTTTTGATTGGGGCATTTAGGCCATTTACATTCCACATTAATATTGTTATGTTTGAATTTGATCCTGCCATTTTTGTTACTGGCTGGTTGTTTTGCCCATTAATTGACATGGTTCCTTCATTGCATTATTCTTTACCATTTGGTACGTTTTTGCAGTGGCTGGTACTGGTTGTTCCTTTCCCTGTTTAGTACTTCCTTCAGGAGCTCCTGTAAGGCAGGCCTTGTAGCAACGAAATCTCTCAGCAATTGCTTGCCCGTAAAAGATTTTATTTCTCCTTCACTTATGAAGCTTAGTTTGGCCGGATATGAAATGGTTGAAAGTTCTTTTCTTTAAGGATATTGAGTATTGGCCCCCACTCCCTTCTAGCTTGCCAAGAGATCTGCTGTGAGTCTGATGGTCTTTCCCTTGTGGGTGACTCGACCTTTCTCTCTGGCTGCCCTTAGGATTTTTTTTATTTCAACCCTGGTGAATCTGACCTATGTTCTTTGGGGTTGCTCTTCTTGAGGAATAGCTTTGTGGTGTTCTCTGTATTTCCTGGATTTGAATGTTGGCCTGCCTTGTTAGGTTGGGAAAGTTCTCTTGGATAATATCTCGAAGAGTGTTTTCCAACTTGGATTCATTCTCCCCGTCACACTCAGGTATGCCAATCAAGTGCAGATTAGGTTTTTTCACATAATCCCATAGTTCTTAGAGGCTTTGTTCACATCTTTTCACTCTTTTTTCTCTACTCTTGCCTTCTCGTTTTATTTCATTGATTTGATCTTCTGTCTCTGATATCCTTTCTTTTGCTTGATCGATTCGGCTGTTGAAACTTGTGTATGCCTTATGAAGGTCTCATGCTGTGTTTTTCAGCTCCATCAAGTCGTTTATGTTCTTCTCTAAGCTGGTTATTCTAGTTAGCATTTCGTGTAACCTTTTTTCAAGGTGCTTAGTTTCTTTGCATTGGGTTAGAACATGGTCTTTTAACTCAGAGAAGTTTGCTATTACCCACTTTCTGAAGCCTGTTTCTGTGAATTCGTCAGATTCATTCTCTTTTTTTGTTCCCTTGATAGTGAGGAGTTGTGATCCCTGGGAGGAGAAGAGGTGTTCTGTTCTTTGATGGTTTCATCCTTTTTGCACTGGCTTTTTCCCATCTTCCTGGATTTATCTCCCTTTAATCTTTGAAATTGGTGATTTCAGGAGGAGTCTGAGTGGACGTTTTTTTCTATTGAGGTTGGAGCTGTATCTTTTTTGGCCTGTAGAGGGCGTTGCTGGGCTCTCTCTCGGCTTCAGTCAGGTTGTTGGGTGGGTGGTCCTTCCCCGGGGTTTGTTTGCAGGTGAGCTTGGCCCCGCCTTCCCAATGGCGTCTCTCCCAGAGCTGGATCTTCCTGGTGGGGGTCAAGCTGGTGTATTTGCTGCCTAGCTCTCTAACAAGGGCTTCAGTTTGAGTTCTGTGGAGCTGGGGCCTGCCAGGCGTTATGGTCTGTTTCCCTGTTTTCAACTCTGCCTGCCTCTGCGGGATGGTCCGTCCTGCTGGCGTTAGTCCAAACTCCCGCCCAGGTTCCTGTGACAACTTGCTGCGCCCCACCGCTGCTGCTCATGTTTGCATCAACTACCCACGGCGCCCCACTGTCTGCAAGTGCTCTCGTGGACCGTGGGTTGCAGGAGGGATGAGGTAAGCACAGGATCCGAAAGGAGCACCAAGGGGGTTAAGTCCCTCGACCCTCTGAGCCGGCTGTATGCTTCTGGTGGGGACACCTCCCCCGCGTCTTGATTTGCGCCCCCTGGGCGGCTCTCGCCCTGCGGCTGCTTCCCTGGGCCTAAATTCAGTGCCCTATCAGTCGCACAAAAACGAACCCAGCACCTCGTTTGGAATCGTGAAGTCCCCTAGCCCTCTAAGTCTCATTTGCTGGGAGCTGCATTCCCGTGCTGGCTTGTCTCAGCCATCTTGGCGCCCCCCAAGAATACTTACTGGTTTTTAAAATTACGTCAATGGAGAATACCTTGTATCAATTGTAGAGTATATCAGATGTTATATTTAATGTTTTTAAATGTTTGTGGTTATTAAAGGTTAAAAGTAATGATATTGGCCGGGTACACTGGCTCACGCCTGTAATCCCAGCACTGTGGGAGGCCAAGGCAGGTGAATCACCTGAGGTCAGGAGTTCAAAACTAGCCTGGCCAACATGGTGAAACCCCATCTCTACTAAAAATACACAAATTAGCTGGGCTTGTTGACACGTGCCTGTAATCCCAGCTACTCCGGAGGCTGAGGCGGGAGAATTGTTTAAACCTGGGAGGCAGTGGTTGCAGTGAGCCGAGATGGCATCATTGCACTCCAGACTACAACAGAGCTAGACTCTGAGAAAAAAGTAACTATATTGATTTTTATCTTCTCTTTCTTTTCATCTGTTGATAATGAACCTTGTAACAAATTTCTTTGTCTTCAATTTTGCTGTTCTTGTTCTTTTTCCCTTGGGGTTCCTTAGGAACCAAAGATTGTGTTCTGGAGACTGGCAATATTTTGCAGAATCAGCTTGAGAGCTAGATGGGATATTAGAAACATACATGCTTGTGTCAACAAATATTAATTGAACACAGTAGATATCATTTAATATTTGATAAATGAACCATCCATAGGTTACAAAGCACAAAGTTAAACTAGGACCATTGGCTCCTAAAAAAAAATGCCCAGATATGTTTTTGAAAATAGAGAAAGGGCCAGGCGTGGTGGCTTACGCCTGTAATCCAACCACTTTGGAGGCCAAGGTGGGCGGATCACCTGAGGTTGGGAGTTCAAGACCAGCCTGACTAACATGGTGAAACCCCATCTTTAAAAAAAAAAAGAAAATAGAGAAAGACCAGAAGAATGTGACTAAATTGTTTTGATCAGTTCTAGCCTATAAGACCTTGCAAAAAAAAAAAAAAAACTGTTTTGAAAGCTGGGTTTCAAATGTGGGACAATTGAGCTATGTATTTGTCAACACGCTATTAAAAAGCATGTATGACTTTTCTCCCAATTAAAATACCATGCAAATGTGTAAGGCTGAGCTTTGTCAGCTAAAACTAATTAACAGAACAGAACAACTCAAATGATACCATTTTCAGGTCAATTTGTTGTTTGTAATCAGACCATTTTCTTTTTTATAATTGGAATTTTTTATTTTTTATTTTTTTTTGAGACGGAGTTTCGCTCTTGTTACCCAGGCTGGAGTGCAATGGCACGATCTCGGCTCACCGCAACCTCCGCCTCCTGGGTTCCAGCAATTCTCCTGCCTCAGCCTCCCGAGTAGCTGGGACTACAGGCACGTGCCACCATGCCCAGCTAATTTTTGTATTTTTAGTAGAGACGGGGTTTCACCATGTTGACCAGGATGGTCTCTATCTCTTGACCTCATGATCCACCCGCCTCGGCCTCCCAAAGTGCTGGGATTACAGGCATGAGCCACCGCGCCCGGCCTGGAATTTTTTAAAGAAGTTAACATGATCTTGATTTTTTTTTCTTTCCTTTTTCAGAGGCAGGGTCTCACTCTGTTGGCCAGGCTGGAGTGCAGTGGCACAGTCATAGTTCATTGCAGCCTTGAACTCCTGGATTCACCCCATCCTCCTGCCTCAGCCGCCCAAAGTGCTGGGATCACAAGCATGAGCCACCATGCCCAACTGCTTTTTTTTTTTTCCTTTTTGCTCTATTGCCAAGCTGGAGTGCAGTGCTGTGATCTCGGCTTACTTCAATCTCTGCCTCCTAGGTTCAAGCCATTCTCCTGCCTCAGCCTTCTGAGTAGCTGGGATTACAGGCACGTGCCATGACACACAGCTAATTTTTTTATTTCTAGTAGAGATGACATTTCACCATGTTGCCCAAGATGGTCTCGATTTCCTGACCTCGTGATCTGCTTGCCTGGGCCTCTGAAAGTGCTGGAATTACAGGCGTGAGCCACCATGCCTGGCCAATTTTTTCTTCTTTCCGGAAGAACTCATCCCTAGAGTTTTCATTGGGACTAAGGGACAGTTATTATAACTAGATGCTAGAGAAGCTAATAATAAAAACCTTGGTCAAGAAAGAAAAGTTGGTACAAGTTGCACACAGTATCTGATTTAATCTTCCAGAGAAAGCTATTACATAGTGCATTATTAAGCTTAACTTCAACTATGGGTCACAGAGACCCAAAATGACAGTGGCCTAAATAAAACATAAAAAAGATTCTATGGGCTGGGTGCAGTGGCTCACACCTGTAATCCCAGTGCTTTAGGAGAACAAGGCAGGCAGATCACCTGAGGTCCGGAGTTTGAGACCAGCCTGGCCAACATGGTGAAACCCCATCTCTACCAAAAATACAAAAAAAAAAAAAAATAGCCAGGCATGGTGGCATGCACCTGTAGTTCCAGCTGCTCAAGAAGCTGAGGCAGGAGAATTGCTTGAACCCCGGAGGTGGAAGTTGCAGTGAGCTGATGTCGAACCATTGCATTCCAGCCTGGGTGACAAGAGGGAAACTCCATCTCAAAAAAAAAAGATTCTGTATCATAAGAATCTGGTATGAGGTAGTGCAGGGCTGGTGTGGTGGCTCCACAGTGTCAGAAAAATGACATTCCTCTGTCTTTTTTTTTTTTTTTTTTTTTTTTTTGAGACAGAGTCTCACTCCTTCACCAGGCGCCAGGCTGGAGTGCAGTGGCGCGACCTCGGCTCACTGCAACCTCCGCCGCCCAGGTTCAAGCAATTCTCCTGTCTCAGCCTCCCGAGTAGCTGGGACTACAGGCATGCGCCACCAAGCCCAGCTAATTTTTTTGTATTTTTAGTAGAGACGGGGTTTCACACCATGTTGACCAGGATGGTCTCGATCTC
>PVKV010037446.1:0-14788 GCA_004027835.1 Alouatta palliata
CTTGAACTTAGACCTCGAACAAGTAAACTTAATAAACATTTACAGAACTCTCTACTACTCCAAATCCACAAAACATACATTTTCTTCAGTAACACATCACATCTATTCTAAAAGTGACCACATGGTTGGGAGTAAATCACTCCCCAGCAATTGCATAGCATTTCATAGGTTTAAATGAAATATTGGTTGGCTGTTTGTTATTTTCCTCCCTTATTCCTTCCTGTCTCCATTGTATAATACAATTATTAGTATAAAAGAGCTTTTCAATACCCATTTTTAGACTGCATTCTAGCCTGGGCAATAGAGCAAGATTCCCATTCTCTCTCCCTCTTTTTCTTCTTCTTTTTCCCTTTGTTTCATTATCTTTTTTTCCTTCTTTCTCTCTTTTTTCTTTTCTTTTTCTTTCTAGAAAAAAAAAATAGAGATGTATAAGTATAAAAGCATATATAACTAATTAAAAGTCTATATGTGCAAAAAAAAAAAGAATGGTGATCATTAAGAAATCTGGATACAACAGATGCTGGAGAGTATGTGGAGAAATAGGAACACTTTACACTGTTGGTGGGAGTGTAAATTAGTTCAACATTGTGGAAGACAGTGTGGCGATTCCTCAAGGACCTAGAAATAGAAATTCCATTTGACCTAGCAATCTTATTACTGGGTATACACCCAAAGGATTATAAATCATTCTATTATAAAGACACATGCACACATATGTTCATTATGGCACTGTTTACAATAGCAAAGACCTGGAACCAATGCAAATACCCATCAATGATAGACTGGAAAAGGAAAATGTGGCACATTTTACACCATGGAATACTATGCAGCCATAAAAAACGACAGGCTCGTGTCCTTTGTAGGGACTTGGATGAATCTGGAAACCATCATTCTCAGCAAACAGACACAAGAACACAAAATCAAACACCACATGCTCTCACTTATAGGCAGGTGTTGAACAATGAGAACACATAGACACAGGGAGGGCAGCATCACACACTGGAGTCTATTGGGGGGGCCAGAGGAGGGACAGCAGTGGGTGGGAAGGTTGGGGAAGGATAACATGGGGAGACATGCCAGATATAGGGATGAGGGGATGGAGGCAGCAAACCACATTGCCATGTGTGTACCTATGCAATAATTCTGCATGATCTGCACATGTACCCCAGAACCTAAAGTACAATAAAAAAAATTAAGAAAAAACAAATTCAAATTAGAAATGTATATTGCAAGTTACACATGCTACAGAATTAATTTTTCTGCTATATGTTTTAGGTTTTTCTAAAGTATGTGGCTGCTTGTGGAAAATGAACCATCTCACTTTTATTATGTTGAAAAGGTAGCTGCTTCTTGATTATTTTGCAGTTGGTTATTTTGGTGTTTCAACTACAGTATATATCTATTTTTTTTACACACTTCTGCCCTAAAATCTTTTGAGACTAAAAGATTTTAGCAACAATATATTTTGAGAAATTCTCTTCTAAGATATTGAAAATCAGCATTTATTGAATAATAAGAATGTGGTTTAAAATGCAATAACATTTGCACAAAATATAATTATATATATCATTTTGATATATATAATTATATATAATTGATAAATATATAAAATATATATATTTTGGTGTGTGTGTGTGTGTGTGTGTGTATATATATCTCAAATCAATGTCAGTACTTTCCCTATAATCCAGGTCTTTGGGAAGGACTAGTGCCTTTAAAAATCTTTTAATGACTATTCATGGTGAATTGACGTGCATTGTGACATTAAATAGACAATATCTATCAATTATAATAAGTACCCCAGTTGCTACATGTTAGAATTATGCTATATATCACATAGTATGCTTTGCATGGTATGCTGAATGTTTCACAGACTCTCTTCAAGGCCATTTAGATAGGTATATCTAATATTTCTATTTTTTTCTGATAAGAATATTTAGCCTTAGAAAGGTTAGGTTTTTCAAGGCCTTAGTTGTGACTTATCCTTGAATCTATAGTCTCACCATAGGGCCTTTGATTTAAACTACTTAGAATTGTTCCTTGGTATGTTTGTTACATTTACCTTACATTTATAAATTTTTTCTCAATTTTTATATAGGCTAACTATAGATAGAAGTGAAAACAACAGTCATTATTTTAAACATGAGAAATTTGAATAACACAAGACTTTTCATTCTCAACCAATATCTTTGCAAACCATAAAATGGTTGGCAGTTTTATTAGCTTGAATATAGGTTAGGGTGAATATAATGGTTTTCAAAGCCACTTTGTAACAAAGTAACCTAAGAATATACTGGCTTTGAAAGATGAGAATTATTCCTCTAACATACAATTCTAGGTAGGATTTCATGCAGGGCTGAAATTATGTGTAAAATTAAGAACGTAGATTCTAGTTGGGTTCCAACTGGTGGTCCAAAGTGGCCACTGATCCTGCAATCACATGTGCACTTAGAAAGGGAGAACAAGAACATAGAAAAGAATGATCTTTTATCATTACTGGATAATGATCATGATCATGAGGGCATGCTCCAGAAATCCTATGCATTGTCTAATCTCTTATTCTTTTTGCAAGAATATAATCCCCTGGTCACATACAGGCAAAAGAGGTAATAAATAATCTTTTGTTGAGAAGGCTAATACACAGCTTAAAATTCTGTTTTAAAGTAAGTAAATCATAATTTACAGTATCTGACTTGAATGTTTATCTCAGTGATTGAAAATATGTCTCTTTCAAATCAATATCAAAATGTTGATAAATAAAATATTTTTAAATTCCAATAAACAAGTCTCTAGCAAGTAATTAATACAATTTTTTATGTATTATCAGACTCTGCTTTCTTCTATTTTAGAACCCACAATAGGAACAATAGGAGGCATCTGTTAAATATAATTTCTCTTTCTTCATTTTTATTATTTTTAAACTTATTTTATAATGCTGTCACTGAAGATTAAGTAGGTTAAATAGTGAGGAAGAGAGAATAATTAATTCATTTGTTTATTCAATAATATATATTGAGGCTTATTAAATTTATCAAATGTCAGACATGTTTCCTGGATAGTGGTGAGGCAGTAGTTAAGAAACACAAACTTCCTACTCTTATAGAATTTACATTTCAGAAATAACCAGAGAGAAAATAAATCAGTAAATAAAGAGCTATATATCATGATAAAAAATGAAGCAAGTACAGGGAGAAAGATGCTATTTGATATGGAGTCAGTAGGAAAGTCATACTAATATAGTGATATGTGAGCAGAGACGTAAACAGAGAATGAAAGTAAATCAAACAAACATCTGAGGAAACAAAATTTCTAGCAGAGGGAATACAAGGGGTAAAAGACCTGAAGAATAACTGTGTTTGTATTATTTGAGGGTGAGAAAGGAGACAAGATGTATCATTTATAAAAAATTTAAGGGGAAAAGAGGGAGTAGATGAGTTCATAGGAAGGGGAGGAAACAGATTATTCAGGTACTCTAGGTAATTTTAAGTGTATTAGATTTTATCATGCATGACAGAGAAAAACACTGAACAGTTTTAACTATGCTACAGTAGTTTCCTTGTCTTCTCTGAATCCATAGGAAAATGACAGGGTCACATAGGAATGTTGACAACCCTGTTGTACAGGGCACCAAGTTATAGATGATGTCACCTGTATCAGCGAGGTGCAGGGTCATGTCCTGCTGGTTTATTTTAAAAAGCATTTTTGGGTACTAATACAGGCAGAAGTATTTTAAGAGGCAGAAGAGCAAATTAAGCTCCTAACCTATTCATGGAAGTTTTTTGTTGTTGCTGTACAAAGTAAATGTCTCATTATCAAATATGAGCCTTTCCTTTTTTCCCTGAAATTAACCACTATATTCATTTCTATGCTACTGAATAGTTTTGTCCCTTTAAAAACTTTCTATATAAATTAAATCACATAATATGTACTCCTTTATATATGTTTTTAGCATTATATTTGATATTAATCCAGGTTAAACATGCATTGCCACTATTTATTCTCATGATTGTATAGTATTTCATGGTGGGACATTTTTGACTTTGGGACAGACTCTTGCTCTGTAGCCTAGACTGGAGTACAGTGCTGTGATCTCCGCTCACTGCAACCTCTGCTTCCTGGTTCAAGCGATTCTTGTGTCTATACCTTCTGAGTAGCTGGAATTACTGGAATTCACCACCATACCCAATTAATTTTTGTATTTTTGGTGGAGACAGAGTTTTGTCATGTTGGCCAGGCAGTTTGGTCTCGAACTCCTGGCCTGAAGTGATGTGCCCACCTTGGCATCCCAAAGTGTTGGGATTATAGGCTTGAGCCACCGTGCCTAGCCTGATGCTTGAACATTCTTGTATATAGTTTTTACTATTGTTTCTTATTTGATTTGGCAGTTATGTAGAATTCTGGCTTGTATAATGCATATGAAAAAGTCTTCAGATTTATTATTGATTTGTAGCTTCATTCAAAACTTTGTGACTTTAAAATAAACTGTATGATCTGAATCCTTTGACACTCGTTATTTAATTTTTAACTCAATACATGGTCAATCTTAGGAAATGTTATATGTACACTAAAAGAGATTATATAATTTGTAATTTGGCTATACATGATCCTATGTATGCTTTTTAAGTCAATTTGTTGATTTTATTGTTCAAAATTTCAACCTTCTAACTTTTAGTTTGCTTTTTTGATTTGCTACCATGAAGAATATGTCATATCTTCAATTAGAATTTTTTACATGTATTTATATATTAACCCAATTTTAGATTTTGAATACAGCTATGCTACCAAAAGCATAAAAATTTAGATTTTTTTCTTATTTTAAAGTATGAAATACCTCATTCAACTCTAGTATTGTTTCTTACTTTAAATTCTTTTTTTTTTTTTTTTTTTTTTGAGAGAGTCTTGCTCTGTCACCAGGCGCCAGGCTAGAGTGCAGTGGCGCAATCTCGGCTCACTGCAGTCTCCGCCTCCTGGGTTCAAGCAATTCTTTTGCCTCAGCCTCCCAAGTAGCTGGGACTACAGGCACGTGCCACCATGCACAGCTAATTTTTGTATTTTTAGTAGAGACGGGGTTTCACCATGTTGACCAGGATGGTCTCGATCTCTTGACCTCGTGATCCACCCGCCTCGGCCTCCCAAAGTGCTGGGATTACAGGCGTGAGCCACCACTACTCTTATTTTTTTTCTTTCATCTAGATTAGCAGTTACACATATTAATTTCATAATTTCATGTATACATATTTTTCCCAGATCTTTCTTCCTTCTGTGTTTTATTCTCACTTCTCTTTTAGTTCACAAATTCTCTATTATTTGTCCACTTTTAATCTGCCATTAACCCTAATTAATTATTAAGTTGAGAATTAGCATTTGATTTCATAGGATTCAATTCCTTCAAAAATTTTTCAATTTTTTTATTCTTACATAAAGTATTCATAGTTATTTTGTACTTTGTGTCTTGTGACCTCATTGTCTATATGTCCTGTATTAATCAGGGTTCTCCAGAGAAAGATAACCAATAGGTGATTGATTAGATAGACAGAGTGAGAGATTTATTATGAGAAATCCCATGATCTGCTGTCTGCAAGCTGGAGACTGAGAAAAGCCAGTGGTGTAATTTCCAGTGTAAGTCCAGAGTCCTAAGAATCACAGAAGCTAATGGTATAATTTCCAGCCAAGGAAAAGAGAAGACCTATGTCCCAGTTCAAGAAAATAGCCAGTAAGATAAAGGGACAAATTCCTATTTTCTTCCTCTGCCTTTTTGTTGTATTCAGTTCCTCAATGGATTGGATGATGCTCCCTCACAATGGCGACAGCAACCAGTTTTACTGAGTCCACTAATGTAAATGCTAATCTCATTTGGAAACTACCTCACAGACACACTCAGAAACATGTTTAATCTAGTCACTTCACCATTCAGTCAAGTTGGTACATAAATTTAACCATCACACATCGTAAAAGTTTAGATTGGGTCCTTTTTCTCTTGAATTTTGATAAAATCTAACTTGTTTTACTTGTTTGAGTGCTGAATATTGTGTCTGAGGCGTCTAGTCAAATTGAAACTCTGGATAATATTATCTCCCTGCTGAAGAAGTATACTTTTGATTCTGACTAATGATGCCAAGTGTCGATTACTTGAATCCAGTTAATGATAGACATACTTCCATGAGAGATCTTATTCCTTTCAATAATTTATCAACTTTCTTTTTCCCCTTATTAACAGACTGTTGTTCTATAGAGTCTAAATGAAAGATTGGGTTAAAAATTCAGTTTCCATTGATGGACAATGAATTATAATTTTGCTTACCTTTCTGTGAAACTGCCCAAAGGTATGCTCAGCTTCTAAGCCTCTCTAAGACATACTGGTTTAGGTGATCAAAATGAGGCTACTACATTTGAGCTACAGATAAAGGGCCACATGGTAGAGCTTATAGAACCTGGTAATTGAATGTGACAGATGTGTAGGTAGTAAGAAACAGAAAGAATTGTTAAGGATAAAGGAGGATAAATTTTGAAGTAATAATGAAATGAGTTTCTTACATTTTTAATTTCTGTCTCTCAGCAAATAGATCTAGAAAAAATTACTTCTGTAGAAAAGCAACACTATCTCTGGAGTCAACACATTACTTCCTTCTCTTCATTCATCTAGACCAAGGATGTACAATCTTTTGGCTTCCATGGGCCACACAGGAAAAAGAAAATTGTCTTGGGTCACATATAAAATACACTAACAATAGCTGATGAGTTAAATCACACAAAAACCTCATAACATTTTAAGAAAGTTTACAAATCTGTGTTGGGCTGCACTCAAAATTGTCCTGGGCCACATGCATCCCATGAGTTGTGGCTTGAACAAGCTTGATCTAGACCCTAAAAATTCTTATTACTCTTTTGCTCACAGATGTTATTAAACAGATATTTTTATGTCCAATTTGTACAGTTATTTGCTGGAGGGTTGCTGTGAATTATCTGGATCTGCTATTGCCAGAAGCAGAAATCCCCTAAACCAGGGCTACAAAATTTCTGCTTATATCCCTTTGCTATTTAGATTCCAACAAGTTTATAAAATAGCCTATTGGACATTGATTTATAATGAAAAGTTAATAAAAATAAATGAGTAGTAAAATAGACAAAAGACTTAAAGAGACCATCCAGAGATATAGAAATGTCAAGACTTAAACATAGAAATGAAGAGTTAATTTAAAATGAAAGGAATCATTGAAGTGTACTTGATATATGGTTCATTCTATAAATTGCATTAAATGCAAACCTAAGGTAGGTGAATAATGTCAGAGTAGCAGTTTCCTCTGGAGGTTTGATACTGAATGGCAGCAAAGCTCAAAATAACCTGTAGTATTGAAAGATGTTCTATATTTTGACCCGTGTAGTGGATTTTTATTGAGCTGTTCACTTCTTAAAGATGTTAATTTTTTTATTAGTACCTATATTGAGAAACGATCGATATACAAAGAACCACACATATTAAATGTGAACAATGTCATAAGTTTGAACATAGACATACACTGTGTTACTATCACCACAATCAAGATAATCTTATTTCTAACAGCACCCAAACTTTTCTTGTGTCACTTTATTTTTTGTTTGTTTTATATGCTTTTCTTGTAAGAACACTTAATATGAGCTCTACCTTCTTAACAAATTTAGACTTGCATAATACCATCTCCTTAACTACAGGCACTATGTTATACTTTACCATATGTATGTTAATTCTCAGTGAAAAACAACATACATATCTGATTATTTGGTTCGCATGCTTAGACTTAAGTAGTGTTTCTTGTTTTTAAGAGAAAGTCCAAAGTTTCTGCATGGCTTTCAGGCCCCTTTGATCAAGTTTCCCCTGGTTGACTTTCTAGCCTTTCTCATCTCTTCCATTCTCTTTGTCTTTCCTACTCACCCCTCATGCTTTAACTCTAGTTATACTAAATTTTTCTCAGCTCACAGAACTCATCCAGATCAAACAGAGCTTCTTCTGTATTTTCAACATTTCTCCCTCCCAACATTGTCTGTTTATTCTTCAGTTCTCTGCTTCGAAATTACCCTCTCTGAAAATAATCCCCTGATCTAAAAGGGTGCTGAGACCACCCCCTTTATTGGTCCTCTTGAAATCCTTTATAATGCTTTCCTTATAGTTGTAATTTCATGTTTTTCTACCTCTTCCAGAAGCCCTAGTGAATTTAAGCAGTCTGCTTACAATTTTTACCATTCCATCTCTATTCTTTAGCACAAAATAAATGCTCAATAAATACATATTAAATAATTGAATAAATTGTATTTGCCAGAATTAAGTGTAACAATATTTGAGGCACTCAATCTGTTGAGAAACAAATTATTACTATTTAATAGTGAGTAGATGGTAAGTTTCTCTACCAGTTTTTCCGTAAGTTTACCTCTAAACAATTAAGACATTTTGAAATATATAAAGACTCTGAAAAAGTTACATTACTTTTGTTCAATATTTTTTATAAAGCATGCCAGGAAACATCAACTCTGTAAAATAGTCTACCACCATTTAAGCCTGGCAAATGCCACATTCTGTCATTCTTTTTCAATTTTTTGTTCAACTGAAAAATACTCAGAGAATGCTTTTCCAGAGCATTATTTGAAAAATTATGAGATATAAAAATCTGTGAATAATGTAATGAAAATATATTTAAACCAATTATGGAGTAATTTTCACTTAATTATAATGTAAAAATTTGAGCAAAAAATAAGATCAATGAACATTGAGAAGTTTAAATTTTCAAAAGTATATTTTAATAAAATTTTTTAAGTAGAATTTTCTGCTATTCTTCAGAAAATGTGGATCAAAATAGAATGTCTCATTTTTCATCAGGAAAATATGAAATAAAGAAGTGACTAAGTTTAAAACAAATGTGCATCTATTAAAAGGAAACTGAAGAGCTAGTTGCTTGGGGCTAAAATTATTCAGGCACCATATTAAAATACCTTTATTTTACTTGCATGATAACACAAACTAAGAATACATAAATTTGTAAGACAAAAAGTCTAATAAAGGTCTTGCCTCTATATTTTAAGGGGATATATACATGTATGTATATATAGTATGTATATATGTATGTATATGACTTTTTCTGCCTATTTATAATTGAAAGATGCTCTCTATTGTTCTTCCATGCCAATCAATGTAAAGATTTAAGGGTTTAATTTTACAAATTTACTTTATAAGACAGCTACATCTGCAATTTAATATAAAATCCATGGCCTGGAGTGGTGGCTCATGCCTGTAATCCCAGCACTTTGGGAGGCTGAGGCAAGTGGATCACCTGAAGCCAGGAGTTCAAGACCAGTTTGGGGAAAATGGCGAAACCCCGTCTCTACTAAAAGTACAAAAATTGGCCGGGCATGGTAGTTCAACAAGTAGCTAGTTCAAGTGATTATAACAAGTAGCTAGTACAAGTGGTTATATCAAGTAAAAATGTGAAAGTTGCAAGCACCATTTAAAATTCTAATTTGAAACTTCACTTGGATGAAATAAGTTGTGCATCATCTTAATTCTTGTTTAAGGCAGAAGATACAAATGATTTTCTCATATTACCAAGAAGTGATAATCTTTTTTAACAATAGAATATTTCCCTAAGTATGAAACAAAGCACAGGAGGATAAAAAACAACCTAGGAAACCTCATCTTACACAGAAAAATGCTATCATTAAGCTAATAGAAAGAGAATAAAATATAGTTCAACATATTAAGGATCTTATGCAAGAAACTTCAAAGAGGTGTGAGGGGAAATCAGTTTTTGCTTTCTGAATAAGAAATGTTCTTTTGAGGCTGTTATCATCTGTATTATTTCCAGTGCTACAATTATAACTATGCTCAGTCTGTTTTTACAGGAAGAACAGATAATTGATCTAATGTTATTTAGATGACCAGCTATTGTTGCTCTAAAAACTTGACAATTTAAGATTTCTTGATCACTCAGTAGAAGCTTGTAACCTTTAAAAAAATGAGTGTAATATTTTAGGAATGAATATATATACGTAACTATCTCTATAAAAAGACATATATATTCCCAACCAATAATTATAACTCCTCAATTAATGTTAAATTCCATTCCACCCCATGCCACAAAGGATATAAAATATAAAATTACCAATAAACATTTTTTGGTAAAATACTTTTACCAAATAAAATATTGCTTTGTGTGATTAGTTGGTTTAGTAAATTTCATATTAATCATTCAAGGTGTAAGAATGTTTGGTTTATGTTTTAACTGGAAACATTAATTATTGAAAACAAGAAGTTTAAAATATCACAGATTAATATCAATGAATTATTTAATGATTCACATAAAACTTGAAATAATCAAATTATGTCAAACAATAGTGTTCAACAAGATAATAAGTTTTTCATTAAAAATGCTATTACCATCAAAATTACAATAGATGAATCAGAATAAATACTATTTATGATGAAAAGCATGGGATATACTTAGATGTTTATTACACTGTTTTCATATGGGAAATATCAAAATATAAATTTATGGACCATTACTTTGCAGCAACATTTACATTGCTTCAGTTTGTGTACTCATATTGAGTAAAAGTATAGTGTAATATGGTTGCAATTAAGCAGATCAGAAAAAAATGCCTGGAAGAAATATGATAGACTCAGTGAAACCACATTACCAATTGATTAAAAATGTAAATAGGAATGTTAAGAATATTTTGGTTGTTTGGTTTTGCTAATAGTAAGTGCTTTATATATTTATTTTATAAGAACAATACTATTTTAATTTAAAATAGAAAGCAGATGTATACATAACTTTAAATAGATCTTGAGATTTCAGAGAAATTTCTTTCCCAAGATATTGTGGATTATAATGTGCCCAACAGTAAAGAAACATGCATTTATTCTCAAGTTGTTGTTAGTTTGGAGAGAGAAAGTGCAGTGGGGAGGAAAGAGAGAGAGACAGACAGAGAGAGAGAGAGAGACAGAGAGAGAGAGATAGAGATACAGAGAGATGTCATGTGAAAATGAAAATTATTTTAAAATATAGTATAATTCATATGAAAGTGTGTATATTGGCAGTAAGTAGTAAACATACCTATTTCATAGATTTAAAGAAGAAATTGGGAATAATTCCCTAAGAGTTTCTGAAGAACTTTAGAGGAGAGTTAAATAACTTTATAAAGAAAGCATTCATAGTTGTTCAAAAGATCTGTTTCAATGTCTTATAGCCACAGCCTATAGACAAACACACACTCACCAAACTTGTCATCTGCTATTCTGAATGCATAGGTGTTCAGAATAGCAATTAAAGGACAAAAATTTAGATAGTTATTTCTGTTTACGTTTCACAAACTCTTAAAGGGAAAATAATAAAACCTACATAATGTGGGTATATAGAAGCTCTTGAAATAACAGAAAGATGAATTAGTCTCTGAGTATCTGAATCTATGAATAAAAGTAGAGATACAATATATAACAAGTTCTAGGCAAGGTTAAAGCCATAGAGAAGTAAAAGAGAGAGGAACTATACATGCAAGAATTTGGAGGCCACTGAGTAGACCAATAGAATTAAAAGGTCACTTATAATGCCACAGGAAAATGAAGGAATTGATAAATTAGCCTTGTAGCAAGATATGAAAGATTTGAAAGCTAGGAGTACAAACTTTAGTGTAGGCAATCACAATATAACTTGATAATATAAGGATTCTGGAAACTTTTCTGGCAAGTATCCAATACTTCATGGAAACAGAAGTCAATTTCAATATTTTGAATGTAAGGTAACATGTAAGAAAATAATAAAACTTATTGGTCATGCTGTGATATTGGATTTCATGCAGAAGGCAATGAAATGTTTAATTGCATTTTAGAAACTGCATTTTGCAGTGTGAATATATTGAGGAAAGACAAGGTTGGAGGCAAGGGTATTAACTGGGAAACTGCTGCCTGATTCAGAGGATAAATAATCATGTTAGAGAGAAGATTATAGACTCAATAAGTATTTCAAAGTTTGACTTCTTAGTATTCAGTAAATAATTGAAAATGAGGCTGGTCAAGTGAGAAGATGGATTAAGAGAGAATTATTTTTTCTGGCTTGAGAAACTGGAAACAGTGTCATCCTGAGATAAGGCATGAAATTGGCAGGAGATATTTTTCGACTGGTGGTGATATTGAATAAGTGATAAATGATAGAGTGATGAATTCAGTTTAGAACAGATTCCTTCTGAGACATCTGTGACTATCTAGATGGAAGTTAGATGATTATCTAGGATGTGGACATTTAGGTCTGAAGTTAAGTAAGTATTAATGTTTTCAGGTGTAGGGGAGAATTTGAAGACAGAGAGAGAGTAAAATCAGGAAAATATAGGTGTCCAAGAAGTTAAGAAAAAAAATAATAAATTTAAAGCTAGCAATGAAATTTCATATGGACTAGAACAGCCATCATTAAGTATTTTATTATAACATGTATTTAAAATGTTGATTTTGCTAAATTTTTATTTATTTGGTTCTCCTCTATGCCAGAAGTACAAGGAATAAATGTTTGCTTTTATACTAAATCAAAGGATTTTATTCAACAAATTAAAAATACTATGCAAAAATTGAAGGTTTGATATAAGGAAAGTTTATCTGAAAAGCCATAGCTACCATGTAACTTATTTTAAAATATGTCATGTTGAAGTTATTTAGAATTGCACATGAGATGCACTGGCATTTTCCTTTTAACATTACTGTTAAACACACACACAATCTCGTGATCTTGGTAAGATTTACATTATGTATGTATTTGTTTGCTATTGACACACATTATACCAGAAAGGATGTTAAAGAATATATAGAGCTTAATTATAGATGTATTCAAATGGCTTACTAGAATACACATCTATATATGTATGTGTATGTATTTATATGCCATAAAATAAAAAAAGAAGCTAGGGTAGAGACAGAAATTAGTAATAAAATTGAAGATATTCATAACAAATACCTTCTTATATCTATGGACCAAAAATTTGGCTCAAAGTTTGTTAAAAACTCTTGTAAAAAGAAGTTAGTCTGCTCACTTACACATTTCACAGTGATCATAAAATTAAATATGTTCTTGGAGGAACAAGAGGGAATCTTCTCAGACAATGTTTACCATAATAAAGTCCTTGATGACATTTTCTTAGAACAGCCATGATAAGGGTATGCTTCCTGTACATTGTGATAGCATTTTCTCCAATATTGACTGATAAGGAATTCACAAAAGCAATTCTGTAGGAGTGGCGAAGTGGTAAGGTAAAATGTAGACCAGGTACTAACTCTCTGATTTAATCCAGTGCCTGAAGACAGCATACTGTATTCCACATGAAAGACTCCATGTACAGATCTGACAATGACACTAATGTGTACTCAACCAGTCCTTCTGGTGTAATCCTCTGTTGAACACAAAATGTCTGTGCTTATAATCATCTAGGCATTCAGAGAAGATGAATGGCTTTAGCATGTCTTAAACTTCTACACACTGAGATGCATATGCATGCTGTCCATCACGGAGGAATTCATGCAGTGAGACTCGGAAAGAGAAAGGTAAAGACTAAGGCAAAGCATATTAGCCTGCTTCAAGTTGAAATATTTAACAAATCCCTGAATTTCTTCTTATCTGAATCACTTTATACACCTCTTAGAAAAGCACTTTCTCTTCTTATATAAAAGAAAAGCACATTGTAAATTACTCCAACAATTTACATATGAGGACGTGGAAAATGTATGTCACATATAAAGGTAACTTAATATTACTAATTCATCTATTTACAACATGAATATAATCTGTAGTTAGAAAATGTAATGCAAACTATGCTAGAATGAACATACAAGCGTTCTGTGAAAAAAACATTTCAATGTTTAATTGTAACCTCTAATTTTATCAATACCAAAGAACATAAAGAATGTCTCCTTACATACCTTTTATTTTTAAATTAAAATAAACTTTCACCTCATTGTCCTTTAATTTGTTCTCTTGCTAGATACCTTAAACACAAATAATGCCAAGTCACTTCTGCTTCAAGGAATACATACACACAAATATAACGTTTTTAATATTAGAAGCATTAAAATTTCTTAATTTCATAAACTTGATCATGTGAAAATCTCAGTTTAATAGCCTATCACTACTGCATGATATTTAGTCAACACACTTTTAAAGAGTAAATGCCAACAAGGTTCAGGCAGATAACCTAAGTAAGTTAAGACAGCTGAATTCTATCGTGAAAAATAAAGCAGATACTGTCAGCCAACAGTGTCCTACAAAAATCAGGAAGCTACATTTTGTCGTGTCTTCAGAATGTCTAAAAGACCATCTGAAAATCAAGATTTGGGATCTGCAAAAGATCATAATACAGTCAATATTCTTCTCAGTACCACATTGTACTTACTCTAGGAACCGCACAACTTCATGGAAACTGAACAACTGGCTCTTGAATGTTGACTGGATAAACAAGAAATGAAGGCAGAAATAAAGATGTTCTTTGAAACCAACGAGAACGAATACACAATGTACCAGAATCTCTGGGACACATTTAAAGCAGTGTCAACAGAGAAATTTACAGCAAAAAACACCCACATGAGAAGCAAGGAAAGATATAAAATCGACACCCTATCATCAAAATTGAAAGAGCTAGAGGAGCAAGATCAAAAAAACTCAAAAGCTATGGGGGGCCGCAGTGGCTCAGGCCAGTTGTCCTGGCGCTTGAAGAGGCGAGGCTGTGCGTTCAAAGCCAACCTGGGCAATAGAAGCTACGTCTCATTCATTAAAATTAAAAAAAAAAA
>PVKV010037448.1:0-14788 GCA_004027835.1 Alouatta palliata
AATTTTATATCCACATAATATTTATGATTAATGAAATTCTTTTACACAGTTTTTCATTTTTTGTCAATCCTAACAGAACAGATGCATTTTTATTTACTTGGTGCCCAGGAAAGAGCATATTTTTTTCTATGCTTTACAGTACATAGCATTTATAATATTTTGAAGGTGTACCTCAATGTCAAAGGTTACTACTATTTCTTTCTCTCTCTTGCCATTTTATTGTTTCATATTTCCTTTCTCAGGTTTGGAACCATCTGGAAATGAAAAATTATCACATACGTAGCAAGAATTACGATATCATATAAAAGATGAGGAATGATTTATATATAATTCTAATAGGCTTAAGGTATGAAAATGGAGACAGGTGTGGTGGCTCACACCTGTAAGTCTAACACTTTGGGAGGCCGAGGTAGGCAGATCAATTGAGGTCAGGAGTTCAAGACCAGCCTGTCCAACATGGTGAAATTCTGTCTCTACTAAAAATACAAAAATTAGCCAGGCATGGTGGCGCATGCCTGTAGTCCATCCCAGCTATGGAGGCAAAGACGGCAGAATCACTTGAACCTGAAAAGCAGAGGTTGCAGTGAGCTGAGGCCGTGCCATTATACTCCAGCCTGGGGGCAAGAGTGAAACTCCATCTCAAAAAAAGAAAATTAGGATAAAAAATTTGGAAAATTATGGAAGAAACCAAATGGATTTCTAGTTCAACTAAATCATAACTAGTCAGTGTCTATTTTTTGTCAGAAACAGTATATTTCATTTCCATCACCAGGGCTACAGTCCCAGCTCTCAAGTATGGGTGTCTCCTAAGCAAATTGAAGAATACAGGCATGTAAGTGCATTAAATTAATAACCCATTCTCTCTCTCTCTTTTAAGACAGAGTCTCTGCTGCCCAGGCTGAAGTGCAGGTGGCATGATCTGGACTCACCACAACCTTTGCCTCCTGGGTTCAAGCGATTCTTCTGCCTTAGCCTCCCGAGTAGCTGGGACTGCAGGTGCACCCCACCATGACCAACCAATTTTTGTAGTTTTAGTAGAGATGATGTTTCCCCATGTTGGTCGGGCTGCTCTCGAACTCGTGACCTCAGGTGATCCTCCTGCCTCGACCTCCCAAAGTGCTGGGATTACAAGCATCAGCTACTGCACCCGGCCTCTTTTTTGAGACAGAGTCTCGCTCTGTCACCCAGGCTGAAGTGGAGTGCAGTGGCACGATTTCAGCTCATTGCAAACTTCACCTTCTGAGTTCAAGTGATTCTCCTGTCTCAGCCTCCTGAGTAGCCGGATTTACAGGCACCTGCCACCACGCCCAGCTAATTTTGTATTTTTTTCAGATAAAATATAGGTTTATTTAAAACTTAATTCTCACCTCGAGTATGAAAATACAAACTCTACAAAATGTTAATTTTACTTTGTAGTTTACAAATATACAAAATAGACGTTTGCTTAAATTCATATTACATATTTATTAAGGCAAGGAACTATAGGAAAAAATTATTTGTTCTCCTTAAGGCATACTTGGGAATAAACCATTGTACAAATTATTGCAACTCTGAAGCCACAGTGCATAACAGACTGTCTGCATAAAAATGCTAAAGAAGTAAACCAGGTGTATTACCTGACTTAGGTCATAAATGTAGATAGGAAGATAAATACAGATTTTCCTTGTCAAATTATGCAGCAGTTTGAAAACTTCGGCTTCCTCGTTTGGTATCTTTAGAACCAAGACTCACCAAGCACCATCATTTAGGCTATTTAAACATGTTTTCTGTATCTGAATTTCTTCTTCTTCTTCTAACATCATAATAATGACTTTTAGAAGGTAAAGAGAATACAAGGCGATCTTTTATGCTTATATTGCATCAATACACAATTCAAAGGAATTCTGGTCTTCCCTCCCCCAACTCATGGATATAATTTATACCCTGATATCCACAACTTCCAGTCACTCCCTTGGCATTTTGTAAGTCCAGGAATATTCAAGTCAGATTTAGAATTGGAATGATAGAAAATCCAGTCACAGATCCCATCGGTTGTTTGATTTTTGTCTTTTAGATTCATCATTTTTCCTGATTATCCACTCACAAGTTGACTCAGCTGGGAACTTGACCATGATTGTAGTGCTTTCTGGCTGGGCTCCTCCCCTCCTTGGGAAGACAGTGTAAAAGGTAAAAAGTACTGAATTCTCCTCTGGCAGTGTGGGTCATATCCACTGCCTGGGATTTAAAAATGCCTCTTCATGTGTAAGGAAGGCAAGGTGGTCCTACCTGGAAAAAGCTCGGTCGCATTTCTGGCACTGGAATGGGCAGTGCCCAGTGTGTTTACGGTAGTGCCTGGTCAGTTCATCTGAGCAGGAGAATTTCCATCCACAGCCATCTCAGTCACAGTGGTAAGGTTTCTCACCTGTCTGGGTTCGCAGGTGTGCCTTGAGATGGGAACTCTTTGCGTAGGTTTTGCCGCAGCCCGCATAATCACAAGTGTGGGTGGCGGTCCTTTTCCGGGGCCAAGATCGTCTTCCCCTCTTTGGCTTGGGCTCCTCTGGCGTGCAGGAACTGGGTGGCATGAGCTCTTGGTAATGGAATGGCGGGACTTGTGGCTGCATCTGGTCAGACAGGAAGCATGGGTAATTGGGCCACGGGTGGGGATGGAAGCCGGGGGGAAGCGGCAGGGCAGGGTGACAGTCCCTGCTGCTCAGCAGCTCCTCAGGACCCAGGGTCGGGGTAGTCCTGCTGGGGAGCTGCTGCCCCAGGGGGAAGTCGTGTGCAGCCGGCCGGTGGCCATTGCTGAGAGGGGGGCCAGCGCCCAAGTGGGTGCACGAGGAGACCGCCTCCTGCTTGATCTTGGGGCACATGCGCGGCGGCTCGCCGTTGTAGGGCGCCATGACCACTGGGTGGCTGCCGTCAGGGCTGCCTTTGCTGACACTGATGACCAACGGGCTGCCGTACTCGCTGCTGGGTGCAGAGATGCCTTCAGCACAAACTTGCCCATCAGCCCGCCACCTGGCGGCTGCGGCTGCTGCGAGGGAATGTACACCGGGTCCAACTCCGGCCGCGGGAGCTTGGCCATGAAGCCGCCTGAGGGGCTCACGTCGCTGATGTCCGCCAGATCGAAGGGAGCCGTAGGAGGGGGAGCGGACTCCCTGCCATAGAGGAGGCCTCTACCCGTGCTGCCCGGTGCCACGCCCGGGTCACTCCCGGCCCGGATCGGATAGCTGAAGCTGCAGGTGGAGGGCACGCTGGCAGGGCCTCTGCTCGTCGGGGACGACGAGGAAGACGCTGATGCTGACGAGGACACGGTGGCGGCCACCGACTCCGGATGGGACAGCGAATTGGAGAGGATAAAGTCCAGGTCCAGGAGATCACTGAACTCCTCCATCTCTCCGGGGTAGAGGTGCCAGGTTGCTACCGCCGCAAGCTGCACCAGCTCCGCCGCTCTCCAGGTCTGCTGCCACAGTCATCACCGCCAGGTCAAAGGGGCAGCCAGGAAGCACCTGGGGAAGTCACTTCATGTGGGAGAGCTCCTCCCGCCAGCGGTTATTCGGAGCACCTGCTTGACGCAGTGTCTTCTCCCTTCCTGCCGGGCCAGACGCCAACATGGAGAAGGATGGGAGCAGGGCGTCACTGACAGCCATGTCAGACTCGCCAGGTTGCTGCCTCATTAATGTGGGGGCCCAGTGGGTCCTCGGGAGCCTGAAGCAGCTGGGGCACTCGAGCCCCAAAAATCAACGAAGAGAAGACTTAGAAACGAAGCCAAAACCCAAAACCCCAAATTGCCCGAGATCCTTCTTCTTTGGTTTAAATATAAATTGGAGGCGTACTTCTTAAAAAGCTTCTTTGTATACGAAAGTTCTTAGAAAAGTTGTCAATGACACCTCACCTAGGCCTGGAACTGTTAGGGAAAAGGAGAGTGCAGTGAATAAAAATAAAAAAAAAGCGATGGCGGAGAGTCCGACTGAGGAGTTGTAAACTCATAAAAATAGACAATCAGCAAGGTGAGTAAGTAGGTCCAGTGGCCGAGCTGTGCTCTCTTCCACTCAGCGGCATCCTCCACTGCTGTCGCAGTCGCCTCGGGTGCTGCTGTGGGTGCAGGGGCTGCGGCCGGTGCGGTGGGCGGGCAGTGCCGCCAGGTGAGACTGGCCACGGTGGCGCGGAGCTGTGAACTGGCTGGTGACGTGGGGCGCAGAGTCCAGAGAGCTGTGCCAGGCGTACGTGGGCATGGGCGCGGGCCACGGGCGGGTAGGTGGGTGGGGATCCGAAGGGGCAGGGAGGGTCACTCGGCGGCTCTCAGTGCCACCGCTGCCCACCACCGCCTCTGCTCTCCGCACTCCCGCTTGTTCTCCTCTCTGGTAGGGGAATTCCTAATTTTTTATTTTCAGTAAAACCGAGTTTTCACCATGTTGGTCGGGGGCTGGTCTCGAACTCTTGACCTCATGTGATCCGTCCACTTTGGCCTCTCAAAGTGCTGAGATTACAGGAGGGAGCCACCATGCCCCATCCGGCCAACCTTTTCTCTTAGAAGTGGTCCATTGGAGGACAAGCCTTGCGTTGGGACTGTCAGAAATGTTAGTGTGGTAATGAACAGTCAGTCGGGCTGAGTTTAGCCAGTTTTCTACAGGTCAATCAGGCCTAAAGGTTTCAAGGCAGAGGGAAGGGCAGTGTGGATGTGTGGAGGCTCCTGAAAATGTTGGCTGCTCATTTACCCAGGAATTTACAGTGCTATCATTTCCAGTAACGACTTAAGGAACATGGATGGAGTCAAGTCTTCCGTATCAAATGATAAAACTGTGTAATGGGCCAGGTGTGGTGGCTCACGCCTGTAATCCCAGGACTTTGGGAAGCCAAGGCAGCCAGATCACGAGGTCAAGAGATCGAGACCATCCTGACCAACATGGTGAAACCCCATCTCTACTAAAAATACAAAAATTAGCTGGGTATGGTGGCACAGGCCTGTAGTCCCAGCTACTCAGGAGGCTGAGGCAGGAGAATTGCTTGAACCCTGGAGGCAGAGGTTCCCTGCCATTGCCAGCAGGTGCCTTGTGCGCATACCTTGCCGCACCAATCCGTTAATGTCTCGCATCCTTTGTGCGAGTGCCTCTCCCTCCAGTGCCTATTTCGCGTGCCCCGCCCCGGCCACCGTATTTTCCCATCGTTGCCAGCAGGTGCCTTGTGCACGTGTTTTGCCACGCCAATCCGTTAAGGTTTCAGGTCCTTTGTACTCTCCTCTCCTCCAGTACCTATTGCGCGTGCTGCCTCCCCACCCACTGTGCCCCCAATCCCACAGTTGCCAGCACGTGTCTTGTGCACCTACTTTGCAGCACCAATCCATTAAGGTCCCAAGTCCTTTGTGCGCGTGTCTCTCCCTCCAGTACCTACTGCGCGGCGAGGCCCCTTCCCGCTCCTGCCATTACCAGCAGGTGCCTTGTGCCTGTACCTTGCCATGCCAGTTCTTTCAGGTCTGGTGCCCTTTGTGCACGCGCCTCTCCTTCTAGTATCTATTGCACGTGCCCCTCTACCCCCGAGGTCCCCCAATGCCCCCCATTGCCGGCAGGTGCCTGGCACGCATACCTTGCCCACCCCACCTCGCGCGTATACTTTGCGCCAACCCCCCTGTATTGTCAGCAGGTGCCTGGTGCGAATACCTTGTCACACGAATCCCTGGAGGTCGCCCTTCTGGCTCGGATCTGTCACTTGCGCCCGTCTTTGCATGCGCCCCCACTCGCACTGGTTTGAAAGATACGTTGCCCGGCAACAGGAGAAACTGCTTGCTTAGTCTTTGGCCGAGTTGGCAGCTGGAAGACGACGCTCAGAGCCCAGCTCTCGAGAGTTCAAGCATCCGAAGGTTCCCAACTGCTCCCAGGAGCGGCCACCTGGGCACTCTGTGCCCCTTATTCCTGTCCCGGCCCGAGTGCCGAGGACCTGCCAGTAGGGCTCAGTTGCCTTGAGCCTGCTCTCCCCTTCCTGCAGTTCACTTTGCTTGTGGGATCTCCCCGTTGCTCCTGCCACTGGACGGAGTGGCAAGTCATCCCACAAGTGCCCAGAAACTTGGAATCAACGCTGTTTCTAAACAACTCCAAGAAGATTTTCCAGCGATCCTGCCTCTGCCTTCAATTTGGATGCACAGGTACCACAGCAAGCCAGTGCTTTGTGCTTCTAATTCCACACAAAAACTCTCTGTGGGGCCCAGGAGCAGGGAGTCACCCCTTTGGGGCCCACAACACCCAGCTGTGGCCCAGACTCCCGTCCAGAGGAGATCATGTTGAGGGCCCAAAGGGAGAGTGGGGCAGCGATGCCTGAGCAGGACAAGGATCCCAGAGTCCAAGAGAATCCTGATGATGAAAACAGGGGCCCTGAGGGCACCAGGGATGCACGGTCTGCATTTCGGCCCCTACAGGACAATAGAGGTCCCTTTTCCTTAGTGCTCAGGCCTGAGCCTCTGCAGAGAGACCTCCATGCCCAGAGCTCAGAAGTCATATATGACAAGAAATCCCAGACTTGCAGAATGAGCCCCGGCCCCAAAAGAAATGCCATCTCCAGCTCCTACAGCTCCACAGGAGGCTTCCCATGGCTGAAGAGGAGGAGGGGGCCAGCCTCACCCCACTGCCATGTGACCATGTCGGAAGTCACATATGACAAGAAATCCCAGCCTTCTAGGATGAGCCCTGGCCCAAAACGAAATACCATCTCCAGCTCCTACAGCTCCACAGGAGGCTTCCCATGGCTAAAGAGGAGGAGGGGGCCAGCCTCATCCCAGTGCCATGTGACCCTCAGTTCCTCAAATACAGTGAGTGAGGACAACTCTCAGACTGTCTCTTGGGTTAACAGCCAGTGTGAACGGGCATCAGATGCTCCACCAGGGGAAAAACTGGTCCCCAGGAATAGCTCCCCCACATCTCGGGCCTCTAGACCTCGTAGAAGAGTTTCTTCTGCTGCCACACAGGCGACGGGAGCCTCTGATGCTGCCGCCTCCCTTACAGCTGGGGTTCCGGGTCACTGCTGAAGACCTGGGCCTGGAGAAGGAGGTGGTGCTCCGGTGCATTAACAGTGCACTGCGGGGTGAGGCCACGGCCATCTGGGACTGCAGAGCCTCACGGCCTTCCCAAGCATTGTCCTCCCCTGCAACAGGGACTTCTTGTCTGTCTGCTGTCCCTAAAGCACCCAGCATGGATGCACAGCAGGAGACACACAAGTCCCAAGACTCCCTGGGCAGCGTGTCCCTCCTAGCATCTGCTGCAGAGGCCCCCTCTATACCTGCTGTGTCTGGGAGGAAGCATCGCTCAGCAGGTCCCCTGTTCTCCTCCTAAGATCCCCTTCCTGACACCTCTTCACACTCCCGGGACACAGCCCAGGTCACCTTGCTGATTCCTTCCCACTTCCCAGCTCCGAGGGTGGACTGCAGCCTGAGAAGCCCAAGGCCTGGCACTTCTGCTGCTGCAGCTACTGCAGCAGCCCTTACCCCATCTACATGGAACCCCAAGTGGGAGTCCCCACTGAATGGAGTGCCAAGAGGCCGCTCACATCCCTGGGCCTCAGCCACAGCTGCAGCAGGTGCTCAGTCTGCCTCTCTGCCTCTCCCAGCAGCAAAATGATAAAATCCCCAACCCCAATGTGTGTGCATTTCCCTGTCCCCTTCAGACAGGGACCCCCTGTTTCCACTGACCCTCTCTCTCCTGGTCTGCAGATCGCTATATCTGGAGCTGGTTCCAGTTCTGCAGCCAGCACATCTGCTCACCTGGCACCCCAGGCAGCAAGGGACTCTGAGCTTACCCCCTTAGACATCAGTCCCTTTTCCCAGCCTCTCTTTCTGGGGCCTCCTCCTGGCTCCAGTGTGAGCTTTCTCCAATCTCCTCAGGCCCATCTGATGCCCCACAGTCACAGCACAGCCTCAGGAAAGGACACCACCAGTCTGGCAGGACAAAGGGTCTGTGGTCCCACCCCAGTTCCTGTGACTGCTACAGCCACCACCCAGCCCAAACCTGTGGTCCTTCATGGGCAGCAGGAGGGAACCCACACCTTGAAGTGCTCTCTTTTGTCTTCAGATCTGGCAGCTCTAGCTGCAGCCCCAGCCTCATCTTCTGTTCTATGACAGCCAGCCCAGGGCCCCACAGCACACTCAGCCCCAGGCGTCTCATTACCCACCACTTCCACCTCGAGTCCCCACACCAGGAGCAAGTCGGCCTGGGCTGCTGCCTCAGCTGGGTCCCTTCCTGAGGCATCTGCTGCCTCTGCCTGTGAGGTGCATGCTGCCTCCTCATACGGTGCTGCTGCCAAAACTAGGCGACTCCGCTAAACATTGTAAGCAGGGGCCCAGCCCTCTCGAGGTTGGTGGTTTCTGCAACACAAACAGGCCTGGGGAGCAGAGAGGTAGCCCTAGCTCTGAGTTCCAGAAATGGATTCCTCAGCAGCAAAGTGGCAAAGAGAAAGGCCCTGAGCACCACACACAGCATTGGGGTATGAGGGGACCTGAACACCAGGGGCCTCCCCAACCAGGCAGAGCACCCCCATGGTGACTGGGGGAGCCAGCATGAGGAGAAAGTCTATTGACTGGCACTTTTGTCTTTACTTTCCATCATATTTCTGGGGGACCATTTAAGCAGTCACCCCCAATTGCAAGGCCAGGACCCAGTGCTACTGCACAACAAGGCAGGCTTCAGGTGCAAGTCTGGGCTAACTTCTGACCCTGGCAACCCCACTTCCCACATGGGCACAGCAAAAAGGAACCTGGCCTTTAAGTCTTCCTCGTGCACTGTCCAGGGTTCTGCTGGACATAGATCCGCTGGGGCCATCTTCCAGCTCATCCTTCTTTGGGTTGGGCTTTTGAGGTCTTCCTCATCAATTCTTTGCCTAGAGTGAAGTCCAGAAGAGTTTTCTGTAGGTTTTCTTCTATTTTGCAATTTCATATCTTATGTTCAAGTCTTGGTTGTATCTGGAGGTGACTTTTGTATATGGTGAGAGATACGGGTCCAGTTTCATTCTTCTGCATGCGGCTATGCAGCTCTCCCAGTGCCATTCATTGAAGAGGGCTTCCTCTCCTCTAAGTGTGTTTCTGTCGGTTCTGCTGCAGATCAATTGGCTGTGAATATGTGGCTGTATTTCTGGGCTCTGTCATGTGTCCTATTGATCTATGTGTCTATTTTCATGCTAGGATCATGCTGTTTTGGTTACCACGTACTTGTCAAAAATTTTGTTGTTCTAATTTGTAGTGAAACGGGATGCCTCTAGTTTCTTTTTTTTTTCTTTTTTTTTTTTCTATTTGCTGAGCATGACATTGTTTCCTTGAGCTGTTTTTGGTTCCATATGAATTGTAGGATTTCCCAGTTCTGTGAGTGATGACGTTGGTATTTTGGTAGGGGTTGTATTGAATCTCTAGACTGCTTTGGGCAGTACGATCATTTTAACGCTATGAATTCCTTCCATCGATGAGCATGGGATGACTGTCCATTTCTTTCTGTCCTCTTAAACTTTTTCATCAGTGTTTTGTAGTTTTCCTTGTAGAAATCTTGCACCTCCTTGGTAAAATTCATTCTGTGGCATAACTTTTTTCTTTTTGTTGCTATTGTAAATGGGATTGCCTTCTTAAATTCCTTCCCAGCTAGATCATTATTGGTGCATAGAAATGTTGCTGATTTTTCTATGTTGATTCTTTATCTTGCAAATAACTGTATTTACTTATTTATTAAGTCTAGGAGTTTTCTGGTGGAACCTTTACATGTTTCTAAATCCAAGATCACATCTTCATCAGACAAAGATAATTTGATGTTCTTGTTTCTGTAACTTGGGTTATGCAAGGCTCTGCCTCTCAGCTGGGCATCGCAGAGAAGCTCTCTTCTTTTCAAGTGAGAACACTCAAGCTCCTACACCCCTGCCCTGGGTCTGGTCGTTCTCTGCTTCACCCAGAAGTGACCTCCAACCCAATCCTGCTCCCTGTCTTGTGGTAGCTGCTGTGGGGAAGGGCATTTTGGCCTCAACGGTTGAGTGTGTCATTCCCTCTTTTCTGTTGATCTTTCCAGAGCTGTTTGGGACAGCCTATGTGTTAGTCCATGCACTGCTTCTTTGGAGGCAATCATGGCTTTCTTTCAGGGGTGGACGTAAAAGTTCTGTGAGGCTTCTGTATAAATTCTGCCTTCACCACAAGGATAGGACCAGCACGCTTCCACTGCACAACCTGCAATCTCCCTTTATTTATTTTTATTTTGTGTATGTACTTTTTTGAGACAGAGTCTCACTCTGTAACCCAGGCTGAAGTGCAGTGGCGGGATCTCAGCTCTGCAACCTCTGCTCCTGGGTTCAAGTTATTCTCCTGTCTCAGCCTCCTGAGTAGCTGGGACTATAGGCACATGCCACAATGCCCAGCTAATTTTTGTGATTTTAGTAGAGACCTGGTTTGCTATATTGGTCACATTGGTCTCGAGCGCCTGACCTCAGGTGATACATTTGCCTAAGCCTCCCAAAGTGCTGAGATTACAGGTGTACATTAGTTAATTAATTAATTTGATAGATAGTCTTGATCGGTGGGCCAGGCTAGAGTGCAGTGGTGCATTCTTGACTCACTGCAACCTCTGCCTCCTCAGATCAAGCAATTCTCCTGCCTCAGCATAATGAGCAGCTGGGGTTACGGGCGCCTGCCACTGCATGTGGCCAATTTGTGTATTTTTAGTAGAGACAGGGTTTCACCATCTTGGCCAGGCTGGTCTCGAACTCCAGACCTCAGGTGGTCTGTCTGCCTTGTCCTCTCAAAGTCTAAGATGACAGGTGTGAGTCACTGCGCCTGGTCTCTCACTAGGTTTAAATGATGCTGTGGCTCACGCTTGTAATCCCAACACTTTGGGAGGCCAGGACAGGCAGATCACCTGAGGTCAGGAGTTTGACACCACCCTGGCCAACATAAAGAAACCTTGTCTCTACTAAAAATACAAAAATTAGCCTGGCATGGTGGTGCAAGCCTGTAGTCTCAGCTACTTGAAGGCCGAGACAGGAGAATCAGTTTAACCTGGTAGGCGGAGGTTGCAGTGAGCCAAGGTTGTGCCACTGCACTAGAGCCTGGGTGTCAGAGTGAGACTCCATCTAAAAAAAAAATGGGTAAAATACATGCTGCTGGGATATCTTGGTCTGAGTGCCCGCATGAGCACAGTCATGTACAGGCCAGGGCTGCTGGTCGAGGTCTGGCCCCATCTTGTCCAGCAGAAAGGGAGTGAGCTTGCGGGGAGGCTGGAGAACAAGATTCCAGGATCTCAGCTTCTTCTCATGGATCAGCTCCGAGACCCCGAGTGAGCTGGGGGTGCTCTGTGTGCCTTGGTCTCCCCAGCTATCAAGTAGAGAGATTGGATAAGGAAGTCTCTTCAAGGTAGAATAAAGTCATATTTGGGGCAAAGCGAATAGTCCTGCTCCCTGGTGGCAGTGACACTCCATAAACAGAGCTGTTGAGAGAAGCTGAGAAAGGTCACACTGCAAGCAGGGGCCCATGTGACAAGCCCCTCTCATCCTGAGGAAGCTGAACAGACAGCTCAGGAATAGAATCACCTCCTGGGAATCCGAGAAAGGTCCTGGCTGGGCTCAGCCACCTCAGTGGCCCCTGGCAGGCTTTGCCCTGTGAGCCTTGCTCTCCTGGGGAGGCTGAGGCTGATGGCTGATGTGGGCAGTGCCGAGGGTAACCTGTGGCCCAGTGGATGTGGCCGGGTCTCCTCAAAATGCACTCACCCAAGTAGGATGCAGGGTGCATGCCTATCTCCAGTCCATTGCAGCTCTCCTGTAACCTGGGCAGGCTTCTAAGGGCAAGACGACAGGCAGCTGAGAATATCCAGGGTCCATGCACAGGTGGTGGAAAGGCTGGACTCAGCAGCAACACCAAACCCTGGACCAAGCAGAAACAACCCAAGACTGAGGGGCTCATGCCAGAGCAGTGACCACAGGTAAGAACCCGGGCCCGGGCTGTGTGTGGTGGGAGTTCTCCCTGTCCCAGGGCCCAGCACAGCAAAGGAGCACTAGCTGGGTCATTCTGCAGCCATCTGTCCTGGATCCACTGCAGGGGCAGAACAGCCTCTCCCAAGGGGGGATCATCTGTCTCCAGCAAAGCAACAGTGGTCCCTGCCCCAGTCAGACTGTCCAACTCAGTGGAGTTACTGCTGCTGCTCCAGCATCCTAATGCTGCCCAGCTGGCACCTGCCTGTGCTCATGCACACCCCCAGGCCTGCTTTCTCTGCAGCCTGTGCTTGGTCCCCTTGACCTGATTGAGCACTGAGGCCTCCTGGGCACCTGGCTCATCACTGCACCTGCTGCTTTCAGCCCCACCCCACTGGCTCAGGGTTGCCACCCAGCGGAGCTGATGATGAAATCAACATGCACACATGTCGTGTCAGAGAACTTTAATGAAAGGATTGGCAGTTCTTTCCCCCATGGTGCTGTGTAGGTGGCCGAGCTCAGATTGCTGCTGATAAGATACCAGTCACTTACAGAGAGAAAGCCAGGCTGCTTCAAAACCAGGGCCTGATGCAAAAAAGCATCACTTCTGGTCAGGGAGTCCGGTAGCTATGCCTTGTGGGAGATCACACTGGTGTCCAGTCCTTTGCCTGCATTGGAGGGGGAGAGAAGTATCCCTGTCCTGGAGAATGATGTGTTTCCCAGCCCCGAACCAACTTTGCCTCTGCACATGCTTTTTAGCCAGTAGGCAGGTAAGTGATGCAGCTCCAGACCTAAAGCTATCATTGCCCCAGTGGGAGAAGGTCCCTTTTAGAACATGGAAAGTGTTCCCATCATTAGACAGCATACATTGTACATAAATAAAAGTCGCATGGGGATGCAGGTGGGGGAGGAAATGAAAATTGAAACAGACATCGATAGATTGCTTTCCAGTTTCAAGGTGGCAGATGCACATCATGAGACCAGAGGAGACAGAGACCAGGGCTGGATTTGGCTTTTCTAAGCCACATGTGTTCCCTTGCAGGGCTGGAGAGTTGCAGAGACAGAGATGGAAGCCAGGACAGGGGAGCCCACTGGGCCCAGAAAGGTACAGAGGACAGAGGCTCCTGTTCTGTCCTCCCCACCCACCAGGGTGACTCTTCTTGCAAATGGTGGCTGTGCCCTCCCAGCAAGAAAAAAGCACAACCAAATCCACACCACACACAGACACAGACAGAAAAACCTTCCTGTGGCTCTGTTTTCTGCTCCCTGCCTCACCAGGTCCACAAGCGGAGAGGAGTGTCAGGCTCCCCGAGGTGCTGCAGGCTCAGCAGAAGCTGCCCATCCACACACAGGGGACACCTACTTCTCCCACCTTGGGAGAGGTCACCAGACAGAGCCGCGCTGGATGCTGGTGTCATCCTGGGACCCCACACACTTTCCTGAGTGCGATCTCGCTTCCCTCCTCTGGTCAGATGCATCCTCTTCTCCTGCACGATTTTCTGGAAATTCAGCTCTGGGTTTCATCTTCCTTCTCCTCCCTCTCTCCCCTAAACCCGTCTTTCTGAAAAAGTGAGGCAATATGCTTACGGGTTTATTTCTTGAAAATAGGTGGCAGCCTCCACGCTTCTGTTTTCTTTCAGCAAGATGGTCAGGTGGGGTTACAAAGAATGCCTGGGGTCCCACGCAGGTGTCAGCAGAGGGTGGTGGGTGGTCTTGTGCCTCCACCTCCTCTGAGAGGGAGCCCTCTATCCCTACACCTGGCCCCTTCTTGACTCTTGGCATATCCTGTTCTCCAGAGACTTCAGAACCCACTCCTGAGAGCAGTGGAGCCAGGCGCTTAGAGGAAGCCAAAATGCTGCCAGGACACGGATTGTCCACGTAATACATTCTAGCATCTTATTAGGTGTCTGAATCTGTTAGAAAAAAATAGAAACTATGTATAAAACTTAAAAATATTCACATATCAAAAGGCTATTTCAGATCAAAGTTTTAAAACAAGTCATCAGCAAGCTGCTGCCACCTAGTGGAGACTTTTAGAAAAGTTGAGCAAGTCCTCTGAGCTGAGAGAATGGAAATGAAGCCAGCCACCTGTGCTGGGGACACTTGGGGCAGGGAGAGTGTGGGCAGAGAGAAACCAGGGAAGTCCCAGCCTGCAGAAGCCAAACAGGAGAGCTTTCGCCTGGCAGGTGGTCAGGATCGGGGGACAAGGTCCTGCTCCCTGGAGGATGAATCTGAAAGTACATAGCCTGGGACTCCCTTTCCCTTCCCAGGGATAGAATCCCCAGACATTTCACAGGCCTCCTGGAGCAGCTGTCCAAGGAGGACAAACACGGCAACAAAAGACCCATTTCTTCAAAAAAATCCTTCTGGAAAAAAAAAAGAAGAAAGCCACGAATGGAGTCATAACGCTACCCAGCGCTGACTTAGCCTGTCAAACCCTTCTCTAAATGCAGTGTGGTTTCTAGTCAGGGAAATGGAAGAGGCCCCACCTGCCCACAGACAGGGCCATGGCCCCACAGAATGAAGCAGCAGAGTTTATTCAAGATACAACTGTGAGGGAATCCAGCCACGCTCCCTTCTTCCCGGAGAGGGCGCATCTTGACACGTGATCCTGTAGAAATCTTTTAAACTCTGATAAGTTCATAAAAACCACTCCCTTCACCCTGTCCCCCAGGGCCAGGCCAACTCTGAGATGCACTGGCTTTGGGCGCCCTCACGTGGCCATGTGGAAAACCACAGTCTGAGGCCTGCCTGGGGCTCCCAGACCCGGCCAGGATCTCCCCAGGTCACCTGTCCTTCTGTTTTGGGTTGCTGTCTCTTGGCAGGTGGCTTGACGCTTCAGAGTGGCCCAAGACACCTCAAGAAGGTTTAATTCCTGCTCTACAAATGGCCTGAT
>PVKV010037449.1:0-14793 GCA_004027835.1 Alouatta palliata
AAAAAAAAAACAAGCAGCTTTTACAACTGCATAAAGATTTTCCCCCCTGGCTTGTGTGGTGATTATTATACACTGGTTCATTCTCTTGCTGTTGAGGGTGAGAAATGGAGATGAGACCAGAACGTGAATAAGTATGGCCTGATAATGGCTGGGTAAAAGCAACAGGAGCTGGGCATGGTGGCTCACACCTGTCATCCCAGCACTTTGGGAGGCCAAGGCAGGCAGATCACCTGAGGTTGGGAGTTTGAGACCAGCCTGACCAACATGGAGAAACCCTGTCTCTACTAAAAATACAAAATTAGCTGGGTGTGGTGGCGCATGCCTGTAATCCCAGCTACTCAGGAGGCTGAGGCAGGAGAATCACTTGAATCCGGGAGGTGGAGGTTGCGGTGAGCTGAGATCACGCCATTGCACTCAAGCCTGGGCAACAAGAGCAAAACTCCATCTGAAAAAAAAAGAAAAAAAATACAAAACTAGCCAGGTATAATGGCGCATGCCTGTAATCCCAGCTGCTTGGGAGGCTGAGGGAGAAGAATGACTTGAACCCAGGGGGCAGAGGTTGCAGTGAGCTGAGATCATGCCATTGTACTCCAGCCTGGGCAACAAGAGTGAAACTCCATCTAAAAAAAAAAAAAAAGGAAGAAAGATAGTCCAAGACTTCAGCGAGCTGTGATATTGACGAGTGGGAGAAATTTTGATAATGTAAAGAGTTTGTATTTTTGGTGGACAAGTTTTTTTCTTTAATTTTAGTAGTCATTTTTAAATGTACACTTTTGGCCAGGCACAGTGGCTCACTCCTGTAATCCTACCACTTTTGGAGGCCAAGGTTGGTGGATCACTTGAGGCCAGGAGTTTGAGACCAGCCCGGGCAAAACCCTGTCTCTACAAAAATACAAAATTAGCCCGGTGTGTTGATGTGCACCTGTAGTCCCAGCTACTTGGGAGGCTGAGGTGGGAGGATCACCTGAGCCTGGAAGGTCAAGGTGGTAGTGAGCAATAATCATACCGCTGCACTCCAGCTTGGGCAACAGAGGAAGACCTTGAAAAAAAAAATACACTTTTTTTTTTTAACTTTGAAAAATTTTAAACCGTGAACTAGAGAGAGCAGACCAACAAACCTTATGTGCCTGTCTCAGGTTTCTTTACACCCTGGCTCCATATATTTCCTTCCCTCTATCTATTTCAAGCCAAGTCTCAGACCTTATGTCTGTTCATCCTTATATATTTCAGAAAGTATCTGTATAAAATGTAGGCGCTTATTTTTGGTCATGATACCCTTTGTACATCTGAAAAAATTTGCTGTAATAAGTTGGTATCAACTAGTACCTGGTTCATTGAAACTTTTCCTAGTTGCGAAAGGATGTTCACAGCTGGTCTGTCTGAACCAGGATGCAAACCCAGCCCAGCTAGTGCATGTGGTGTCTTTACATCTGCCAGTCCAGAGGTGTCCCCTCCCTTTGTTCCATCAAATGTTCCACATTTGGACTCATCTCATTGCACACTCAGACTTGCTCTCTGTCACTGTTTTTTCTGCAAACTAGAAGTTAACTCTGAAGCCTTGGTTCTATCTGAGTACAAGTTTTGGGGATGAGAGTCTCATGGGTGATGCCTTAGACTTCATGCCACTTTATATCGTGTATGGTGAAAATACGGTGTTTCTAAGAGTTCCCATTAGTGCTACACACCTTAGGTATTAGCTTTCTCAGCATGTCCCTCACTCAGTGTCAGGCCTGTACAAATAGGACATACTGGGACGCCCCGTGATTGCTGGCCATTAAGTGTCACTGGGGACTGCACCACGCTGTATGCCAGGAAAGGTCAGGCAGATGGGCCCTGGACATCCAACTCATGGACACTGTTGTGCCTCAGCTGAATGGTCACATATCCAGGATTATTCTCCTCCACCTTGCTTTGCTCATGGAAGTATTTATACATGGATTCTTCTAAATGGATATTTTGTTTTGAGGCAATTGTATATACCCCATATGTCAGCCCTCTGGTTCCAGGGACACTGTGAGGGGATGCCGTTGACATGGAGGGGCAGGTCTGCTGCCCAGTGGTGGGTGTGGCATCAGAGCAACAGTCAGGTCTTTCTCTGGCAAGGGATGTTGCCTTATTGTAAGCCCGCCCAGGTGTAAGTTCTGTTTGTAAACATGGGATCTGCTGAGAATATAGAGAATTTCTTTAGCTCCAGGTGAAGAAAGTATTTACTCTCTGGGTCAGGCTTTGACCCTAAAGTCTAGCTGTGAACACTTTGGGCATGGCCTTACCTCTCAGATAAACAGGAGTGAGAGGTGGCACTAGAGGTTGTAATCAGCAGCACCATTCACCCCTTTCCCTTGCCGCACCTCTACCCCACAGGATGACTCAGCAGTCCTCTTGGCCTCCAGAAGCACTGAGTCATGGTGGACCAGTTATCTGCTCCCTTCAGTGTTTTCACAGACCCCCACAGCTGCATGCCTCCGCCCTTGGCTCAGGCAGATGTGCTTGCCTGGCTGACTCTGGTCCTTGATAGGTTCCAGAGGGGTGAGGCCCCGTCTTGTTCTGAGAGCCTCCTGTACTGTCCTTTGACCTAGTCAACATGGCTGCAGAAGGAGTGCTGAGGCAGAGATGTGGGCCTGGAGCCTGCTGGTTTTCTTGTCAGCCATTATCATTTCTGCTGGGAAGAGCTTCTCATCCTTGAGGACCAAAAGTATTCAGTGAACAATTAGCGTGGTGCCTCTGTTTTTGTACTGTGCACCCCTACAGTAACGTGGCCTGTTGTGACTGAATTCTTACATATTGCAGACTGGTTCTGCCTACCCATAGTCAGCAGTACAGTGGTGACCACAGGCACTACCAGGGTCTTTGCTCAGGACGGGCTCTGTTTTGAGTTTGTTACATGTCTCACTAATTTCTTCCATTCAGTCCTTGGTGAGGGAGGCACCATTGTTACTCTTTCTTAAGAACAACAAGGCCCCCATAGAGCACCAGGCATTTCCAGAGCCATCTCTATGCTACTATTCAGGTAGCCACTCATAAGAATAGAGGATGGGGGCTGGCAGCCAGCATTTATGTGGATGGGCCCTGGAGGGGACTCAGGAAATGAGCAGCAGTGGCTTCTGCAGACGAGCCTGGGAAGCCTGCAAAGGAGTAGAGATGGTTTCTTTCACGGTTTGAGTTTTCGCTGTGCACATGTATTAGCTCCATTTAAAGTGTGTCCAGCTGTGTCCCTGTGCACTCATGTGAGTCTGTATATGGTCTCTCTCCCGCAGGCCAACGCGGACCCATCAGTGATAAACTGTCTGCATAACCTGTCCCGTCGTATTGCCACCGTGCTGCAGCACGAGGAGCGCCGCTGCCAGTACCTCACCCGGGAGGCCAAGCTGATCCTGGCGCTACAGGATGAGGTGTCCGCGATGGCTGATGGTGAGTGCAGGAGGGCGTGATGGGCATGGGCCTGGGCTGGCTAGTGGCCTCTCTGCAGTGCAGACCTCCGTGAAGGGGCCGTCGTTCAGTGCCAACGGTGCAGACGTTGGCGGGGCCTCATCCACCCGAACACCAGGAGGGCAGTCAGGAGCTTGCAACCATCAGCTTTTGGTGAGCTGGGCATTGAAAACAAAGTCCTCACAACAGCTTCGCAAGGCAGGGTCCATGATCATCCCCATTTTGCAGATGTGGAAACTAAGGCTCAGAGAAGGTACATGATCTTCACACTGGGCTGATTGTGTCTGGGGAGCACAGGAAGACTCCCAGGGGGCAGGTTTGTAGATAAGCTTTCCTGGATGGATGTACTGAAGTAGATCTCTTCCCACGTACTGTTGCGTGATCACCGTTCACATAGGTCAGACGCCTCTGCCTAGTGCTGGCCCTGTTGGACATGCTGAAGGAAGTGTTTATTCCCTGGGGCAGGAAAGGGTGTTAGAAGTATCCAGCTGAGTTGAGATGGGCAATTTCCAGTTGTTTGCTTTTGGCCAGATTGAAGGAAGACCTAATTGGGTTATCAGCTAACCAATTAAAAAAAATAATTTTTGCAGATAGAACATTGCATGATTTTTGGCCTACTGTAAAGATTTTGAAACATAGAGGGACACCTGTAACAAACTCTTCCCATCTCCATTTTCTTTGGCAAGCATGTCCATAACAAAAGAGAGAATTAAGAACAAAACTGAAGTCAGACCTAGTTGTTCTAGCAATAAATAAAAGTAGCAATTGCCATACATCAATGAACAATAAGAAAAGAACAGCCTCTCTGACTCAAGTGCAGTAAAAAAATTTTTTTTTTTTTTTTTTTTGAGATGGAGTCTCGCTTTGTCACCCAGGCTGGAGTGCATGGTGTGATCTTGGCTCACTGCAACCTCTGCCTCCCAAGTTCAAGCAATTCACCCACCTGAACCTCCCGAGTAGCTGGGATTACAGGTGCCCACCACCATGCCCAGCTAATTTTTACATTTCTAGTAGAGACTGGGTTTCACCATGTTGGCCAGGCTGGTCTTAAACTCCTGACTTCAGGTGATCCACCTGCCTTGGCCTTGCAAAGTGCTGGGATTATAGGCGTGAGCCACTGCGCCCGGCTGCATTTTCAGTAAAAATACACTTGTAGCTGGGCACGGTGGGTCATGCCTGTAATCCCAGCATTTAGGGAGGTGGAGGCAGGTGGATTGCTTCAGCTCAGAAGTTCAAGACCAGTGTGGGCAATATGGTGAAATCCTGTCTCTACAAAAAAAGCCACAAAAATTAGCCAGGTGCGGTCATGTGTGCATGTTCAGCTACTTGGGGTGTTGAGATGGGAGAATCACCTGAGCCCTGGGATGCAGAGGTTGCAGTGAGCGGAGATTGTACCACTGCACTCCAGCATGAGTGACAGAGCGAGACCCTGTCTCAGAAAACAAAACCAACCAAACAAAAAACTTACGTTTGACATTTATCTGTCAATATTTATAATATATTTCTGTTTTGACCAATTATGTACTAATTACAATTGTGATAATCTAAACATTTTGTTTTCTTGAGAATTATCTTTTTAGAGTCTGTGACTTTATCACAGGAAGTACAAATTATTTTAAGTCTATATTTTGTTAGAAATTTATGAAAAAGGGTCGAGGCAGGCGGATCACGAGGTCAAGAGATGGAGACCATCCTGGTCAACATGGTGAAACCCCGTCTCTACTAAAAATACAAAAAAATTAGCTGGGCGTGGTGGCGCGCACCTGTAGTCCCAGCTACTTGGGGGGCTGAGGCAGGAGAATTGCTTGAACCCGGGCGGCGGAGGTTGCAGTGAGCCGAGGTGACGCCACTGCACTCCAGCCTGGCGCCTGGTGACGGAGTGAGACTCTGTCTCAAAAAAAAAAAAAAGAAATTTATGAAAAAGGATGAAAAAGACTTTTTGGCTGGATGTGGTAGCTCATACCTGTAATCCCAGCACTTGGGGAGGCTAAGGCAGGAGGATCACTTGAGCCCAGGAGTTTGAGACCAGCCTGGGCCACATAGTGAGACCCCATCTCTACAAGAAATTAAAAAATTAGCAAATGTAGTGGTCCCAGCTGGCTGAGAGTGTCGCTTGAGCCTGGAAAGTTAAGACTGAAGTGAGCTATGATCGCTCCACTGCACACCAGCTCAGGTGACAGAGCAAGACCTTGTCTTAAAAAGAAACTTTTCAGCCATAAAAGTAAATTGCGAGCATCGCCGTGATGGTGTTGGAGAGCAAGCAGTTCCTGACGGAGCTGACCAGACTCTTCCAGAAGTGCCAGACGTCGGGCAGTGTTTATATCACCTTGAAGAAGTATGATGGTCGAACCAAACCCATTCCAAAGAAAGGTGCTGTGGAGGGCTTTGAGCCCTCAGACAGCAGGTGTCTGTTAAGAGCTACTGATGGGAAAAAGAAGATCAGCACTGTGGTGAGCTCCAAGGAAGTGAGTAAGTTTCAGATGGCTTATTCAAACCTACTGAGAGCTAACGTGGATGGGCTGAACAGGAGGGACAAAAGAACCAAGCTAAGAAAACCAAAGCAGCACCAGCAGCACCAGCAGCACCAGCAGTACCACTGCTACCACCGCCAGCAGCACCAGCAGCACCAGCAGCACCAGCAGCACCAGCAGTACCAGCAGTACCACCGCTACCACTGCCAGCAGCACCAGCAGCACAGTAAAGGACTCAGATTTCTTGCTTTCACCAATTAACCACTGAGTTGCTATTTTTCCTTTGGTTTTTACTTTTGGCCACGTAGCATTTGGCTTCTGGTTCCCCCACAGTAGGTGTTTTCACATAAGGTGAGGGTCCTTTTGCAAAGAATAGTTGCAATGTTTATAGGGTAGTTGTAGTAAGAACCTAGTTTATTTTACATTTGATTAATTGGTCTGTGCTGCATGGTTATATATTCCTGGATTATAGATTAAAAGTCTCTGTAGTCATCTCTGAAGAGGAAGCTATCATTAAACATGTCTATCAAAAAAAAAAAAGTAAATTGCATTAGCATGCACACTTGAGGGGGAGGAGTAGGACATGGCATGCAAATACCTGATAACAGAGAGAGAGGGTGGGGCCTGCTGATCAGAGAGAAGCCTACAAGGAGGGAGCAGTGAAATGGCTTCCCCTGCAATGCCTGTGACTACAAGGTTGGGAGGGGCAATGGTGAAGTTTAAATACAAATAATCCATATAATCATGGTTGAACAAATCAGTCTAAGTCTAATTTTAGTTTGTGTGATGCGCAGATTTTATTACAAAAAAAGAAGTGGGGAGTTTCCAGAGGTTTGGTTTAAAGTTACCTAAAATTACCTTTGAGGTAAACTTGTTTTTAAAGGTTATCCCTATTCTAGCTTATAAAAGTTTCTGGCCAGGTATGGTGGCTCACACCTGTAATCCCAGCACTTTGGGAGGCTGAGGCGGGTGAATCACCTGAGGTCAGGAGTTCAAGACCAGCCTGGACAACATGGTGAAACCCCGTCTCTACTAAAAATACAAAATTAGCCAGGTGTGGTTGCCTGCTCCTGTAATCCCAGCTACTTGGGAGGCTGAGACAGGAGAATTGCTTGAACCTGGGAGGTGAAGGTTTCAGTGAGCTGAGATCACGCCATTGCACTCCAGCCTGGGCAGAAAAGAGCAAAACTCCGTCTCAAAAAGAAAAGTTTCCTTACTTTGAGAGCTGCGAATCTTATGTTGTGATTCTTGTAGGAAATGAAGGTCCTCAGTCCCCATTCCATCACATCCTGCCCAAGTGCAAGCTGGCCAGGGACCTCAAGGAAGCTTATGACAGGTAAGAAAGGTGGGCGTGTGCAGGGTCTAGTGGGTGTTCTTTTGTGTGTGGAGATAATAGATCACAGGAAAGAAAGACACAAGACACAGAGAGAGGAATTCAGCTGGGCCTGGGGGACCACTACTGCTAAGGTGCGGAGTCCAGTATTGGCTCTGGATGCCTGGGTGTGCTGTTGTCTGTATACAAGGCAGGGGTCAGGGTAAGGAGAGTGAATTATCTGACGTGATTGATAGGGTCAAGCAAATCACATGCTTACAGTACAGGGGCCCCTCCCTTTCAGGTAGCCACTGCAAGAAGGGGAGGCACATATGCCAGCATCTTTCCATGCACTTACCGGAAAGATCAAAGGCTTTTAGGGTTCCTCTATTCTTCTCACAACTTCTAAGAACTTAAAAAGAGCACTGGGTGAGAAAGCGGAACATGAAGGTGGACAAGGATGGTGACCATCGGAGCACAGCACCACAGAGAGGCATTTAAGCCCCTGGATGTCTGCGGGCCGGCCTGGGTAATGTCAGGCTTTCCTCAAGAGTCAGGCAGAGCAGAGTGTTCTCTGAACTCCCCCATTCATGGCCCGCTAAGTAATGGGCGCCTTTCCAGGCACTGGCTTACCACAAGGCCTGTCTGCTAAGTAACAGGCGCCTTTCCAGGCGCTGGCGTTACCACAAGGCCTGCCTGCTAAGTAATAGGCACCTTCCCAGGTGCTGGCGTTACCGCAAGGCCTGCATGCTAAGTAACGGGCACCTTCCCAGGCACTGGCTTACCACAAGGCCTGCCCACTAAGTAACAGGCGCCATTCCAGGCGCTGGCGTTACCACAAGGCCTGCCTGCTAAGTAACGGGCGCCTTCCCAGGTGCTGGCGTTACCACAAGGCCTGCCTGCTAAGTAACGGGCACCTTCCCAGGCGCTGGCGCTACTGCAAGGCTCTCACTCTCGCCTCTTGATCACTTCCCACAATGTCCCTTCAGTTCCTAATTATATTTCATCCGATTGTCTGTACTATAAGACTAAAACGATTCTACGCTATAATACTAAAGCAAAGATTAATAAAGAATCATGATTTAATAAGATTGATTATATAATTGATGACATGATTATTCCTAATATATTTGTATCATTGCTAAAAGTAAGTAATCAGTTATTTATTATCCTGGGACAGCTTGTGCCTTCAGTCTCTTGCCTTGGCAGCTAGGCAGCTTTCTTCCCGTAAGTGTGCTTATTAACCTTCTCATGGGCCAGCCTGCCTGGGCCTGAGGAGCAATGTCAACAGGTAGGGCTCCCTGGAACTGACCACTGTTCTCCTGGGGTGTGAGCATCAGGGTTTCCTGAGGTTGGGGCAGGAGAGGATTGGGAAGGGATGGTCATGTGGCTGCTCCACAAAGCAGTGACCTTGGTGGCTGTTTTTTATTTATTTTTTATTTTTTTATTTTGTTTTTCAGACAGAATTTCACTCTTGCTACCTAGGCTGGAGTACAATGGCACAGTCTCGGCTCACTGCAACCTCCACCTCCCAGGTTAAGGCGATTTTCCTGTCTCAGTCTCCTGTGTAGCTGGGATTACAGGCATGCGCCACCACGCCTGACTAATTTTATATTTTTTGTAGAGGTGGGGTTTCTCCCATGATGGTCAGGCTGGTCTTGAACTCCTGACCTTAGGTGATCTGCCCTCCCTGGCCTCCCAAAGTGCTGGGATTATGGGCATGAGCCACTGTGCCCAGCTGGTGGCCATTTTTAAAATGCCAGCCACTTTGCTGAGTAGCATGCACTCTGCCAGAACCACCATCTCCATGTTCCTCTTAAAACAGAAAATGAAACTGAAAATGAAAATAAAATAAAAAAATAAGATAAAATTAAAAAAACAAACAGAAAATGAGCCTGAAATTATATATGAGAGTCTGAAAGTGGTTATTTGATTTTTTTTTTTGAGATAGTCTTGCTCTGTCACCCAGGCTGGAGTGCAGTGGTGCAGTCTTGGCTCAGTGCAACCTCTGCCTCCTGGGTTCAAGCCATTCTCCTGCCTCAGCCTCCTGAGTAGTTGGAATTATAGGTGCACACCAGCACACTGAGCTAATTTTTGTATTTGTAGTAGAGACGGGGTTTCTCCATGTTGGTCAGGCTGGTCTCGAACTCCTGACCTCATGATCCGCCTGCCTCGGCCTCCCAAAGTGCTGGGATGACAGGCGTGAGCCACCAAATGGATGTCACTGACCCCACTTCACTCATGAGGAAACTGAGGCTCCGTGGGTGGAGCTGGGGCCAGTTTTCTCCTCCTTGCTCTGAAGGAGTTGAGGTTTTTGACACTGAATGTATGGGGGCAGCAAGCCTTGAGGATACCTCACTGTTCTGATTATATTGGCTGAGCATCACGTCTATTAAATGTGGACAAGCAGGCTGGGCGTAGTAGCTCACGCCTGTGATCACAGCACTTTGGGAGGCCAAGGCGGGCGAATTGCTTAAGGTCAGAAGTTCAAGATCAGCCTGGGCAACAATGTAACACCCCCATTTCTACAAAAAAATTTTAAAAAATATCTGAGTGTGGTGGCACAAGCTTGTAGTCCCACCTACTCAGGAGGCTGCGGTGGGAGGATCACTTGAGCCTAGGAAATCAAGATTACCGTGAGTCACGGTTGTACACTGTACTCTGGCCTGGGCAACATGGCAAGAGCCCATATCAAAAAAAAAGACAAAAAAAAAAAAAGACTTTTTCTTTCTTTGGCTGCGTAATTAGCCTCAACTGCCCCCATCACTGAATTGGTTCCAGCCTTCCAGTGCTAACCATTTACCTGCGTTATTTTGTACGTGCGCCTCTGTATCTATCAGATAAATTCCTAAAAGCATTACGAATGGGGAAAATGGCATTTGTAATGTTGTGTTTCCTTCTCAGGGGTTTGTACCTCTGTCTGTACTCCCGCTAGCAGCACACGAGATGCCTCATGAAATTTTGAATTTTAACCAGAATAATAGGTGGGAATAGTGTCTCTTTGTGGCTTTACTGTGATGCATTGGTGCATTTCTTCACATGTCTGTACCTCTGCTCAGATCCCTTGTTCATTCTTCTTTTGGGAAATATCAGTCCTTAAATGTAGGAGAGTGATTTGTCTTTTGTGACATAAGTTGCAACTAGTATTTGTTTTTTTCTTGGTGACCCTGGGGTCTGAGCCTCCCAGGTGTGAGAGAACCTTGCCAGGTGATTGCTTTGTTTTCTGGCCCCTTCTGTGTTGGAGAATGGAACCTTTGTGGTCATGTAGTCTGACCCTGTCTTTTATTGCTTGTTATCACACTAATGTTTTCTCTGTGTTGAGAGAATTACTACTGTTTGGTCTTGAATTGCCTGGTATCCAATCTCTTCCTTGGAAATTGTTCTCTTATTCTGAGTGTATGCCTCAACTAGGATTAGATTACGAGCAAAAATGAGGCTCATTTGGAATTAAAATAGAAACCAAACTGGTCTGGTGGTATGTGCTTGTAATGCCAGCTAACAGGAGAGGCCAAGGTTGGGGGATCGCTTGAGCCCGGGAGTTTGAGCTTCTAGTGTTCTGTACCACTCCCAGCAACATAGTGAGACCCTGTCTCTTAGGAGTTTTTTAAAATAAAAAACAAGGCATTGACTCTATATTTCTTTTTCTGTTTTTTTTTTTTTTTTTTTTTTTTTAATAAAAAGATGGGGTTTTGCCATGTTGTCCAGGCTGGTCTTGAACTCCTGAGCTCAGGAAATCCACCCACCTGCGCCTCCCAAAATGCTAGGATTACAGGCGTGAGCCACTGCCCCCGGCCAACTCTATATTTCTAAAGGAAGAATGGACTATGATTTCTTAGGTTTGAATTGTGCTAGGAAGTTGAAAGGAGACAAGACCTTGACTGCCTGCCTGTTGTATGATCTTTGGGCCTCAAGACTGTCTCAGAACTTGAGGCAACCCAGCGCCACCTAGTGGATATTAGTTTAAAGGAGGACAGGAATTTGAGTTTCGGTGAAAAAGGCTCCTAAGCTGTGGTTCAGCACCTAGCATTCTTCCCGTGACCTACGCATTCTGTTTGTTAGTGCCCAGGATCATATTTCCTCCCGGCAAACTCCTACCCTAACAGTCTTGGGTCCTGGAGCTTGCCCCAGGGATGCTGGGAGCTGTGTTTCTCTGACAGGAGTCCAGGCATTAGTATCCTCCCTGTACTCCATCCCTGTCTGGCACTGGCATGGCTCTGCAGCCGCCACCCAGGAGCCCTTCTGGCCTGTGGCCTCTCCTCTGTCCTCATCCCACCAGGTCCATGATTGGCCTTGAGGGCCTGGTCTGCTGCTGCTCACTCTTCTGCACTGAGAAGAGGAGACTGAGTTTCCATTACTGATCAGGTGACACAGGACACAGAGCCCCCTTTCTCCTGATGGTGACTTCCTGCCACATCTGGGAAGATCTCAGAACAGAACTGAAAGATCAGAAGCTGTGAGACTTAATGAGGTTGGAGATTGGGGTGGGATTTTTCAAGGGGATTTTTCCTGGTTACCTTTTTTTTTTTTAATTTGAGGCAGAGTCTCACTCTTTTGCCAGGCTGGAGTGCAGTGTCACAATCTTGGCTCACTGAAACATCTGCCTCCCAGGCTCTGGTGATCCTCTTATCTCAGCCTTCCGAGTAGCTAGGACTATAGGTGTGTACCACCACACCTGATTGGTTTTTGTATTTTTTTTAGAAATGGAGTTTCACCATGTTGCCCTGGCTCATCTGGAACTCCTGGAGTCAGGCAACCTACCCGCCTTAGGCTCCCCAAGTGCTGGGGTTATAGGTGTGAACCACCATGCCCGGGCCCCGGTTGCTATTTTAATTACTGCTGGGGTTAAGGTGTGGCTGAATAGCTTGGTCGTCCTGTCCTCCAGGATCTAATGGCTATAAATATAGGCTGAAAATGTGAATCCCTCAGGAGGCCACCCCAACACTTGTGCCAGACCTAGCACTTGTGTCTCCCTGTGGAGCCCAGTGGCCTCAGTGACAGCATGTCACTCATTCATATGACCATGGGGTTGTGTCCCCCAGGAGGGCAGGGATGTCTCTTCACTTTCTGCAACACAGCCCCTACACTCAGCCTGTGGAGGAGTATAGCCCATCTGCTAGGGGTTGATGGGATGTGTGAGTGGGAATAACAGCAGTGTAGATTCATGGAATGTAAAGACATGATTTGTTGAATGGTTCTCTAGTTAACAGGACCTGTGGTGGGGAGCACTGTCTGGGGCCTAACCGGTTAGGTGGTACTTGGTGTGGAGCCTTGCACTGCAAACTGCTGAGAGCAGGGTTGGGCCCAGTGGACCCTCTCTTACTATCCTGAGAGTTGTAGTCCCTGTTTCCATAAAAACACACCTGTATATAAACTTCCATTTGAAATTTCAAGGTAGGCCTTTTAGAACTCACATGGATCTTTTGGGTTATGCAGCATCCCACTACTTATTAGTAGGAAGCCGGGCCTATCTGTGGGACCAGAGGATGCAGAGGTATGTGGGATAGCTTCACAGATCCTGTCCAGTTCTAAGGTTAGGAATGGATGCTTTCTCAGATGCTAAAATCTGAGGGGACTAGAATAAGCTTGTGCACATTTCTGTCTTGGAGACGAACAGTGAGAGAGTGTTTGAAGGCCAGCCATTCCCCTGTGCACAGTCATTGTCAGGATGCAAGGCTTGGGCAGGGGCACCTATCTCCTGTCACAGACTGGGCTGGGCCCTCTTGGCTGGCCCACAGTTGTGTGGGGGGCTGGATAAGCCTTGAGTGTTTTCCTGTATAGTGTTTTCAGACCAAAGCCTTAAACACCTTGCAAATAGAAATACAAGCTCAGCAGGAAACCTTTCAGGGCCCAAACTCCACTTTTCTAAGGGCTCTTGTCTTAAAGTTGCAGGCTTAAAATCAGGGACAAACTTTCTTTTCCCTCCTCTTAACAGACCTCAGTGTAGCTCCTGGCTTACCCTCTTGTCGTGGGGGATTTATAGGCTAGAGGTTGGGCTGGCACATTTTCAGTGCAGCCATCCCTCTGACATGTTCAGGGAATTTGCCCCGGTCTGCCCATGGCCCTTGGGGCACTCCTGGTGGCAGCACTTGTCACCGCTCCAGGGAGCTGGGTTAGCTCATAAAGAAGCACCGGCCTCAGTGCAGTGCTGTGAGGGAGAAAACAGCAGGTGGGTGAGCAGATGCTTGGGAAGATGGAGCAGCGTTCACGTGGAAATTAGAGGAACCAACGTAGCGCATCTCTGTCAGAGGAGAGGGCCGCATGCCAGTGTACAAGCCAGACCACATGACTGCGGCTCCGAGGACAGAAGACATGGTGAGGGCAGCAGATACCACCAAGCTCGGAAGACACCATAAGAACCTTAATGTGATTTACCACCACCATGTTTTTCTCCTGCTCCATTCCTTCCCTCTCATCCTAATTAAAAAAAAAAAAAAAAAAAAAAAAATCCTTAATGTGTTCTCCCTCCTGCCCTCATTTCTCTCATACCCGTAGCTGGCACATTCCTGACTTTCCATGATGTTTGCTCCAAGCCCTTGTTCCTTTTCCTAAAACTCTCTCCAGTTTCTAATGCTCCATACAATTTGCTTACAATTACATGTCTTTCTTTTTTTAAATTTTAATTTCAATTTTTTTTGAGACAGGGTCTTGCTTTATCACCCAGGCTGGAGTGCAATGGCATGATCTCGGATCACTGCAACCTCCGCCTTCCGGGTTCAAGCGATTCTCCTGACTCAGCCTCCCAAGTTGCTGGGATTATAGGCATGTGCCACTATGTCCGGGAAAGTTTTGTATTTTTAGTAGAGATGAGGTTTCACCATGTTGGCCAGGCAGGTCCCGAAGTCCTGACCTCAAGTGATCTGCCCGCCTTGGGTCCCAGAGTGTTGGAATTACAGGCATGAGCCACCACGTCTGGCCAATTATGTATCTTTCTTGATGCCACTGAGTGAAGCCTGCAGCGTGCAGAGCAGCCAAGTTGTTTTCCTCCCTGCTGCACTCCCAGTACTGAAACTGGTGCTGAGAGCCACAGCACGTCAGGTGGTGGTTGTCTCTGAGCATAAGGCCTCACTGTGCTCCTAGGCTAAGCAAAGACAGCTACATTTGAAACGATAGGAGCCTCAGTATTCTGATTCTGTGATGTCCCAACAGCCACTTGCGCTGCATCCTAAATAGCACAGAAACAGAAAGGCCTTGGATGGGTGTGGTGGCTTACGCCTGTAATCCCAGTACTTTGAAAAGCCGAGGTGGGAGGATCGCTTCAGCCCAGGAGTTTGAGACTAGCCTGGGCAATATAGCAAGACCCCATTTCTACCAAAAAACAAACAAAAAAATGACCTGAGCGTGGTGGTGCATATCTGTAGTCCCAGCTACTCAGGAGGCTCTCTTGAGCCCGGGAGATTGAGGCTACAGTGAGCCCAGATGGTGCCACTGCACTCCAGCCTGGGCAACAGTGAGATCCTGTCTCAGAAAAAAGAAAAAAAGGGCTTTTATTTCCAGCGGCCTGCCTTTCTGACCCAGATGGTGACAGCACAGTGCCTGGGGCCACCTCTTGCTTGCCCTTTCTTCCCTGTCGCATACGGTTACCAG
>PVKV010037450.1:0-14783 GCA_004027835.1 Alouatta palliata
CCTTCCTTCTTTCCTTCTTCCCTTCCTTCCCTCCCTTCTCCCCCTTTTTCCCTCCCTCCTTTCCTTCCTTCCTTCCTTCCCTGCTTTCCTCCCTCCCTGATTTCCTTCCTTCCTTTCTCCCTTTCTCTTTCTCTGTCTCTCCTCCTTTTCCTCTCTCATCTCTTTCACATGCTGATTGAAAACATACCACAGGCCGGGCGCGGTGGCTCACGCCTGTAATCGCAGCACTTTGGGAGGCCGAGGCGGGTGGATCACGAGGTCAAGAGATCGAGACCATCCTGGTCAACATGGTGAAACCCCGTCTCTACTAAAAATGCAAAATTAGCTGAGCATGGTGGCACGTGCCTGTAGTCCCAGCTACTCGGGAGGCTGAGGCAGGATAATTGCTTGAACTCAGGAGGCGGAGGTTGCGGTGAGCCGAGATCGCGCCATTGCACTCCAGCCTGGATAACAAAAGCGAAACTCCGTCTCCAAAAAAAAAAAAAAAAAAAAAGAAAACATACCACAAATAAAATCTGAAGCCCAGGATGTCATTGCTGCACATATCTAAACTCTGTAAGCAGGAAAGAATGCTTTCAATGTTACTCACTGGGAAAGGATGCCATGAGTTTACCAGGTAGGAACTTGGTGCCATAATCAACCTCCTGTTGTGAAAGCTCTGCCAATGGAACTTGGTACCCAAGTGCTTGGCCATGGCCAGGTCTGCCACATACTGGCTGGTATCTTAGAGTGGCAAAAACCAAGAAGACTTCTTTATTTTCTGAGTCTCTGTTGTGGTCATGAAAAGCAGTAAAGATGTCCTGGTTTATAGTAAGTGCTAAATTCAGGGAATCTAAATTTTCCTGTAAATGTTCTAGCTGTGGGATAAGGCTTCAGACTTTTTGAAATCTTCAGAAAGTGTGGCAGAAAATAAAAAATGTACTCAGAGGCCACAAAATGAAGTAAAAGTCAAAATCTGGAAAGGTAAGTTGAAGTCAGAATCTGACTTAAGGACATCTATCCAATAAAGACAGCCTTAAGTTCTGACAGCCACATGATCATGGATGGCATAAGAGACAAAACTGAGCTGGACAGTGGAACCAGAGATCCCCTCACAAAGCTTGATTCCTTGGTCTAAGGTTCAACCAAAACAAAATGAACAATCAAATAAACAAAAACCCACTGCCCCAAGGCAGACAACAAGGAAACTTGAACCTTTTAGCCTTGGATGTGACATAGGGAAAACTACCTCCCCTGGGAGGTTGAAACTATAATGTGGTCTTCGTGTGGTAATGCAGTCTAAATTCATGCTACATATGTAATAATAGTAACTCAGGCAAATAATTTTTAAGTATTTCCAAGTTGGTAATGCCCTCAGGCGCCTGACAGAAGCAAATACAAATTTTCTTGGAAAAATGTACCAATAATTTATTCTTCAAAGGATTCCCTTAGAGGAAGCTTTGTTGAACATTAATTCACAATCAAAAATCATGAAATGGTCGGACATGGGGGCTAACGTCTGTAATCCCAACACTCTGGGAGGCCAAGGAGGGCAGATCACTTGAGGTCAGCAGTTCAAGATCAGCCTGCCCAACATGATGAAACCCCTTCTCTACTGAAAATACAAAAATCTGCCAGGTGTGGTGGCGCAGGCCTGTAATCTCAGCTACTTGGGAGGCTGCAGCACAAGAATCACTTGAACCCGGGAGGCAGTGGTTTCAATGAGCTGAGATTGTGCTACTACTGCATTCTAGCCTGGGCGACTCAGCAAGACTCCATCTCAAAAAAAAAAAAAAAAAAAAAATCATGGAACACATAAAATGTGAGAAGATAAACCACCTTGAAAGAAGCAACAAAAATAATAAATAGCAGAATCAGACATGCAAAAATTGCAGATGTTGAGAATACCAGATATATAATATAAACTAAGTATGTTTAATAGAAAGGAATAAAGGAAGGTCTGGAAAGTATGAGTAAAGAACAAGTCATCATAAATGAAAAGTAGATTTGTTGAAATTAAAAACGCAACAGAAGGTGCCCCTGCTCCTTCTAGTCAGGATGCTATCAGTGAAGTCATAATGGGGACCCTGATCTCCCGTACCTGCTCAGCAGTAGTGAAGTACCCCCTTCCCCATCTCAGGGTGTCAACAAAGGCCAAGTGGGAAACCTGGACTTCCATTCTCATCTTAAAATAACAAGCAGCACCCCTTCCACCTGCACAGTGTCAGAGAAGACCTGCTCAAACAGAAAGTGTAGTAAGATCCACAGCCTCATAATACCCAAAATGTCCAGGATTCAACAGCAAATCTTTCATCGTAGCAAAGCCAAGAAAATTTTAATCTGAGTGTGAAAAAAGACACTGACACTGAGGTACCACGATGTTACAAATTTTCTAGTAAAGGGATTTCAAAGTAGACATCACACAAATGCTTCAACAAGCAATTACAAATACATTTGAAACAAAAACACAGAAAGTCTCAGCAAAGAAATAGCAGATAAAAGGAAGAGTGAAACAGAAACTTTAAAAATGAAAACTACAATAACTGAAATAAAAACTCGGTGGGACTCTTCGCAGTGAATACAAAATTAAAAAAAAAATTAAAAAGCTAAACGGATGGGCTCAATAGCAGAAATGGGGAAGACAGAGGAAAGAAAGTATTCTATCTGAACAAGAGAAAAAATAGAAAAAAATAAGCCCGAGGGACCTGTGTAACTATAACAGCTACAAATGGGAAAAGACAAAGGGAGGTAAGATTTCTGCATTTCATTCAAACAAGAAAAGTACTGACAGCATTACCCAGTGATAAGTTATATATGTGCAATCGAATACCTAGAGCAATTGCTAGCAAAGCTCTATGAAGACGTACGCAAAAGTGCTACAGGGAAATCAAAACAAAATTCCAAATAATGTTCACGGAAACCAGAAAACAGAAAACAGAGAAATAAAAAGTAGAAGGAACAGACAATGAAAAGTAAAATAGCTGTCTTAAGCCCCAACCTTCAATAATTTCATTAAATGTAAATGTTCTAAACACACCAGTTAAAAGACAGAAAACTGGCAGAGTGGCTAAAACACCTGTCTAACTACATCCATACCATGGAATCCTTCTTAGCAATAAAAAACAACTACTAATACATGCAACAAGTTAAATGAATCTTAAGTGCATTATGCTGAAAGAAAAAAAGCCAATTTCAAAGGTCACATATGTTTGATTCCATTTATTTCACATTCTTGAAATAAACACGTTATAAAGATGGAAAACAGACTATTCGTTTCCAGGGCATAGAGACAGGGAGAGAAGGTAGGAAGGGTGGCTACTACTACTAAAGGGTACCACGAGAGATACCTTTGTAATGATGATTTTGGTAATTTAAAAGGTGAAGAACATGAAAGTCATGGTGCTAAACTTATGCAACTTTGGATGCCCTGAATGAATGGCATCCATTCTAGTAGAAAACAATCCAGACTAAAACTGCTGAAGGAACTCCAATTCCACCAGGCATGAAACTATACTCAAACAGGCTGTGCCCACAAGAGGAAGATTGGGGGTTTTATGGTTTTACTTGCCTTTGGTCTTGCCTTTAGATTAATAACCAGTGGTTCTGATTTCTTTGAATATTAATGCATAAGTTCAAAGATACTTAATTTTGAAATTAATTTTCTAATTTGATATTACGAGGGGCTTCATATTGTTAAAATTTGGGACATTTTTCTATTGCTGCATTGTATTGTTAGATTATCTTGATGCTATCACTTTATGTCACTATATAATTTCCAGTCAGCAATATTGAACATTTGGGGGCCTCGGAGTTAATTTAACTAGTATATGTACTCTTCTAACCCATTTTAGTTATTGAGGGTATCTAAATTGCCAAACCTTGTCCAAAAGATGATATCCAAAGGAAGCAGTGGTTGGTATTGGGAACACAAGCTTTATGGAAATGCAGCAGTACAGTCATGATAAACTGTTCATCTAGTCCTTCCGAGGGAGCCAGGAGTGAAAGGAACATAAATCTGGAGAGTGTTGGGGGAGACAGCCATTCCTCTTGTCTTGTGTTTTCATCCCCCATGTAAGTAGTCACTCCAAGGGTAGAAGGGTCTTCTCTCACTGGCAGGTTAGGTTAAAGAAATGGATTAAGCCTGGCTCCACCCTCCCTGGGCTTCCTCCCTCGAACTGCCTGCTCACTGAGAATGAACATTCTCTCTGTTCCTGGGCTTACCCCTGCTCTGCCAGTTATTGTGCTCTGCCTATAAGAGAAGAAGTCAGTTTACTTGTCAGATAAGTATTAGGAAGCCAGTTGTGACATCCGAGCTACAGTCTCCAAAACGGCTTTTACAAAACAAACACTGAGCTACTATTTTCATTGCTGTCTATCTTCTATTCCTTTTTTCTAAAGTAGCTCCAGATTTATGAATGAAGTTGTTTATTGGCCCCCAAAAGTCCCAATAATGTTGGCTCCGGTCAGCATGTGTGGAGCTAATTGCTAGTTCTCTTTCCTCTCTTCAGGAGACGCAAACTTAAAGTAGTTTCTTCAGGTAAAGAATTCTACGGAAAATAGATGGCCCATTCAGCCAGCTGCCCCTTCAACCTGACTTCTCTGCTGTTCCTTTGTAAGGAGCCAGCCCCTACCTTCCACTGACCTGATTTAAGGATTATCTTTATTTTATTTCATATTAAGCTGACACATTTTTAAAGCTATCATGGCAAATGAAGAACAAGAGCATAGGTACATTTTATCAAAAACTACATCCTCAGGGTGCAGTGGCTCATGCCTGTGATCCTAGGATTTTGGGAGGCCAAGGTGGAAGGACTGCTTGAGGAAGGAGTTTGAGATAAGCCTGGGCAATATGGTAAGACCCCATCTCTACAAAGTATGAAAAAAAAAATTGGCTAGGCGTGGTTGGCAGGTACCTGTGGTCCCGGCTACTTAGGAGGCTGAGATGGGAGGATTGCTTCAGCCTGGGAGGTTGAGGCTGCAGTGAGCTGTGGTCACGCCACTGCACTCTGACCTAGGTGACACAGTAAGACCCTGTCTCAAAAAAAAAATTACTTCCTCGAAATTCTCTCAAGACACCTTCTCAGATGTAGACAATAAATATCAAGACATGGACTATGGAAGACGTTCTAAGGATAAAGACTCTCTAGATATTATTGCCTCTCATTAAAAAAAGATGAAAATCTCGTGTATGTTATAATCATCAGAGTGAGTTGTACACAATGTTTTTAAAAAGCCACAATGACTATCGTCTCTATCAAAAGAATAAGAAAGAAAAAAAATTACAAATATATTGTCTAAATCTTGTAAACAGCTGGCCAATAAGAAAACCAAAATCATAAGCTTACTTTCACCCTACCTTCCTGGAAAATTAAGCTTCCCAGCAAAGAAAATGGGGAGTATCATTACTCACTAGACAGGACTGCAGGACGGTGCTGAAGAGGCAAAGCATCTGTTGGCAGAAGAGAGGTCTGGTTCTAACATCGAGTTAGCCATAAAATGGTTGCTGCCTCGGTTTCTTCATCTGTAACTTGGAAATTAGTCTAGTATATGAGCCACATTTGCATTATTTTAATGAGCTAAATATTGACATTGTATTACCACTAAAGCAGTTTAAAATATATAGTTTTAAAAGTACAAGTAACACCCTGCTACAAAATGTCATCTTGAGCACTGAAAGCCGGGGAAGCTAACATTTACAAGAGCCTTCGTAAAAATAACGCTTAGGCTGGGTGCGGTGGCTCACACCTGCAATCCTCGTACTTTGGGAGGCCAAGGTAGATCACCTGAGGTAGGAGTTTGAGACCAGCTGGCTAACACGGTGAAACCCCATCTCTACTAAAAAAAAAAAAACCAAAATTAGCCAGATGTGGTTGGCAGGTGCCTGTAATTCCAGCTACTCAGGAGACTGAGGCAGGAGAATGGCTTGAACTCAGGAGGCAGAGGTTGCAGTGAGCTGAGATCAGTGCCTTTGCACTCCAGCCTAGGTGACAAGAGCAAACCTCTATTTCAAAAATAAAGAAATAAAAACAACACATCATGAAGGTATCGTTATTTATCAAAAGAAAAACAGAGAAATTCTTATCATGGCTTACAGCAGCCTTGATAAGAGGCTACATCTGTCCTCAGGCTCAGGTGATCCTCCCACCTCAGCCTCCCAAGTAACCGGAACTGCAGGCGCACACCACCAAACCTGGCTAATTTTTCTAATTTTTGTAGAGACGAGGTCCTGCTATGTTGCCCAGGCTCGTGTCAAATTCCTGGGCTCAAGCGATCTACCCACCTTGGCCTCCCAAAGTGCTGAGATTACAGGTGTGAGCTACTGCACCCGGTTGCAGAGTGATTCTTTAAAATAGGTGTGATGACACCTCCTAAGATGAGGCTCAAAGTGGTTATGTTAATTTGTGTAGCAGCAAAAGAAAAAGAAAGTGGTTAAGTATCTTTTCCAGTGTCAGAAACAGTGAATGAGGGAAGACGTTCCAGAACATGTATTTTTCTTTTTTTTTTTAAGTTAATTTATTGTGTAGTTATTTACTTTTAGAAACAGGGACTTGGCCTGTCATGCAGGCTGGAGTATAATGTCATGCTATCATAGCTCATTGCAACCTCAAACTCCTGGGTCCAAGCTCTCCTCCTACCTTGGCCTCCCAAAGTGCTGGGATTACAGCCATGAGCACTGTGCCCAGCTGGAACATACATTTTTGTTGCTGGTCTATGCGTCTTCTGGTTCATCCCACAAGGGATGCCACTAACCCATCATCAAAATGACACGTTTTGTATGGTTTGTAGAAATAGTGATGGATCTGCTGTAACTGTATATATGATGAACAATTAGAAGAGTCCTGGCAAGGATAAGGCGGGCTGCCAGTCTGTGTATGTGAAACAGAGCAAAGGACTTGTCTGCCGAGGGGTCTCACGAATATTTCATTTGTTCCTCGTTCCATCTGCCCTCGGACAATCACTACCAGTCACCACCACCACCCATGTTACCATTTATTGAACGTTCAGTGTATTCCAAGTACTGTGTTGAGTACTTTACACAAATAATATAATGTCATTCTTGCAGCATCGGATCTATGAGACAGATATTACCCACTTTACAGATGAAGAAACTGAGGTTTAGAAAGTTTAAGTAACTTTTTGCAGGTCACTCAGCTACTGGAATTAGGATTCAATTTACGGTATGTTCATTTGCACATTTTGATATGCCGTTTTGTGATAATTGCCAAATCACTTTTCACCGTCCATAACTGTTTTCCTCTCTGAGGACAGCCAAGTAGAGTAAAGTCTGTAATTAAAGGCCCGGCCTCAAAGTTTTAATTGGCTTGTACCCTACCATTAACTAGCTGTATGATTGTGGATTTGTCTCTGAACCTGTTTCCTTGTCTAAACAGTAGAAATAAATAGCAAGTATTCTCTCTAGCTAATTATGTTGTAAAACGTACAGTCCTTCAAACGTATGTGATATGATGCTATAATTATTCTCTCCATACTCTGACAAGGCCTGACAATGCAAAGATATCAGTATAAATTCATTTTTCATTAAAATTTACCTGATATCAGTCATAGCAGCCTCTGCACATTGGAAAAAAATTTACTAAGAACAAAGACATTGTCTCTTCAGCTTCTTTTTTTTCTCCAGTTGAATTTGGTTTCACAAATGTGAAATAGCACCTATTTTTCAATCTTCCTTTAATCTTTCTTATTCACTGCCCGTAACTGATCCAGAACCCCTTCTCTGGGCAATAAGAAAAGTGAGAGGTTAGGCAAGCTGTCAGGAAGGTAGCAAAAGAGCTGTGAGGGAATTTATTAGGCCTTTACTATGGGACAGATGTTGTGATCTGTGGTGTGTGCATACTTATCATTGAGTCCTCATGTGGAAGTTAATTGATCAACAGCTGTGATGGTGTTTGGAAAACAATGGCTACTGTCAGACATTGACAAACTGTAAAGTAACAGCTTGTGGGAATTAAGCATCATGTTTCTTTAAATTATTTAATAATTATCACAAATTCCCAGTCATTACCATTCTGCCTCTGATCTAGAAAGGGAACTCAGGTAACCTATGCCTAGCAAACCTTCCCTTTTCCAGTTTGAAAAGCAGCCTTCAATTATGCAGCTTCTCAAATTTTATTTACTCCATAGTATTTGCTACAGCCAGACAGGCAGCAAATTCCCCTTTGCCTTTCCTAAACTTATTGGCCTTGCCTACTCTGCTTGTCACTGAATAAAATTTTCTTCACACCAAAAGAACTTGTTTCAGCGTCTACAGGACTGCCCATGTGAAAAGCCCTCATCAGGCTGTAATACAGATCTTAACTAGAAGTTTGCATGAGCAACTAATCAGCAGTGTGTTAAAACCTTCTGCAACAATACACTCTGCTGGCTGCTGTGCTGTCAGTGCCTCTAGCGAGCTTCTGGCACTCAATGCCAGAAGAGGGGTTAGGAGAAAAAGAGGGAGAGAGAAAACAAGGACAATTTGGAATCAAAACAAAACTTGGCCAGGCATGGTGGCTCACGCCTGTAATCCCAGCACTTTGGGAGTCTGAGGCGGGTGGATCACTTGAGGCCAGGAGTTCAAGACCAACCTGACTAACATGGTGAAAGCCCGTCTCTACTAAAAATACAAAAATTAGCAGGGCATGGTGGCACACACCTGTGATCCCAGCTACTTGGGAGGCAAAGTCATGAGAATTGCTTGAACCCGGGAGGTGGAGGTTGCAATGGGCCGAGATCATACCACTGTACTCCAGCCTGGGCAAGAGAGTGAGACTCCATCTCATAAAAGCAAAACAAAACTTAAATTCAGAGGAAAGGCATTTTGTTTAAAAAAAAAAAAACTTTAAAATAGTTAACAGATATTTTTGCTATAACTGTATCATTTGTAAATGATATAAATGGCAGGCCTGATCTATCTTAGACAGAAAAAGATGCAAAATAGAGCAGAAGCCATCATACTAGAAAAGCGAGCGGTACAAGATTACCTTTAGCTTAAAATAAGGGCCACTGTACAGCAAACTTATTCATTCCAGTACAAGGCAAGGGCATGGAGGGTTTTAGTAGCTCAATTCTAAAGGACACTCAGGTCTGAAAAAATAACTAAAAATAAGACTTAAACATGAAAGATAACAAGAAAATCAAGAAAAACCAAATAAAGTAAACAGGGAATGGGAAAAAATGTAAATGTAACAAATTGAATCTCTAAGCCTAGAGAAAGAAACTGGCTGGTGACAAGTATCTCCTGCCATCTGGATCTGCATGTGGTTTTCACCCCTTCAACCTTTCCCCTCCTCCCGTCCCTGAAGCATATGCACACACAGAGCCGTCAACGTTGTGGACTTTAATCCTATTTTGTTTGTTTGTCTTTTACTTAATGTTTGTATTTTTTACCTTTTTCACTTTGCCCCTCACTTTAGCCAAAAATACTGGCTCTACCATCACCTGAACTTCCTCCCACCTTTTAGAGTCAGGGTGGGATCTGGATCTAAGACTTTCAGCTTTTCTCATTTCAGCTAAATCTTCCAGACATTCGTTTCTCCCAGGTTTAAAACTTTTCTGGTTCTGTATGTCTGATTCTCCAGTATAATTTTTTTCATGAATCCCAGGGATGTTTAAAGTCTTACCTATATATACAGTTTGTTCTATTATATTTAATTTAAAGTTAGTGGTCTTATTTTTTTACTTTCCTATGATCTCAGACATCAAATATAATGAATTCTATTTCTATACCAGATAGATGAGCAGAACAAGTAAAAGATCCACAGAACCAGGGGGAGACTGAAGGTTTGTTAAGCAAAAACTCCAGTTAGAGACTTCACAAAAGAAGTGATACATTACTGGATTCTGATCCTGAAGCCAGAGGGTACCAGTAGTTATTTATAGGAACTTCCATGTGCTATAAGCTAGGGTTCTAGACTTACAGAAATTCTTCATCCTAAGTTTAGGTTGAATCTTTTGAAGTCAAGAGTCTTTCCCTCTCATAGTTTATAACTCCTTTTATAAATATGGATGGATTAATCATATTTGTTCTTAAAATGTGAGCCAACCGATATTGGGTTAATGTCAATTTATGAGGGTCATCTGATGCAATATTTATTCTTTTCTTTAAACTAATTTAGAAGAATATAAAAATGTATGGTTCAGAAAAGGTGATACATATGTAACCCGAGACATAAATGCTAACAAGCTAAACAGCTATCCTAAAGGAACTTGGCAAATTTAAACACTAAAGTTTCTTTTCTTTTTTTTTTTGTTTCTTCTTTTTTAGAGACACAGTCTCATTCTGTCACCCAGGTTGAAGTGCAATGGTTTGATCAGCTCACCACAGCCTGAAACTTCTGGGCTCAAGTGATCCTCCCACCTCAGCCTCCTCAAGTCTGGGATTACAGGTATGAATCACTGTACCCAGCCTAAAATTTCTAATAGAAGAATTTAACAACACCAGAAGCTGCCAGAATAATAATGGTAACATAGAACATGAATATTAAAGCATGAGTCACATGTGTATGTACCTATCACTTATTTAAAGTACATCACTATATAGCATCAATACTTCAAAAGAAGATACATATCCTAGAATTAAGCCAATAGAAACTCATACGGCTGGGCCACTGTGGCACACACCTACAATCCCAGTGCTTTGGGAGGCCAAGTGGATGGATCACTTGAGATGAAAAGTTCAAGACCAGCCTGGCCAACATGGCGAAACCCTGTCTCTACTAAAAATAAAAGGTTAAAAAAAAAAAAAAAAAAGAAAGAAAAATATAAACCCACATGGTTGGAGTGAAATATTTGTCTTGAGCCTCTTGTTGTTATCTCAGCATGATGATACACATTAGAGAACAGCGCTTCCCAAACACAAGCTTAACTAAGACCTATCCAGTAATAATTCAGTTTTATAAAAACAGAACTGTGGGTGTATACCAAGATTCATATTGGTCAGAACTTTTGCCTAAACTGCTTTTGTTATATGCAGATAAATATCGTATGTCAAGAATAAAGGCAAAATTAGAACTGTAGTGTGACAATAAAAAATATAACGGTAATGTCAACACTAAACATTTGAAATCATCTCTCTTGCCTTAAATTTATACCTAGTAATAAAAAATATATATATTTATCTTATATCAAATATATGAATTTCATGATCAGGAATCTTGAGTGGTAATTTTCACATGATGATTTATAATGGCAGCAAGGACAGGGAATCAAATAAAAAATGCAACCTAGCCTCTGAGGCCCCCAGACTCAGTTTATAATGGCCCAACTCCTGAGAAAAAACTCCTTAGCATCAAATAAAGAAAAATATTTGAAAATTTTAAAAATTCATATGAGCTATTAGAATTAAATGATACTGGATTATCGTGTAATAAATTATTTATCAAGTGCCTATTAAATACTAAATAAATTATTGTTTCTCTCAGTCCTTACTGACTGAATATAGGGAAACAAGCTAGGTGAAGTACTTTGACTGTTGCCCTGAGCCAGAACTATAATTTGAATCTATTCATGCTCTACAACTTCTTTTATAGAAGCACTGAAAAGTTCTCTTCCGTAAGAACATTTTGATACACATATACTTACAAACACCTCTTGTGGCAATAAAGAAACATGATTCTATCTAAAAAAGAAGCATTTTTTAGATTTCTTGTTCCCTTCCAAGATTTAATTCCATTCTTTTGACAGATAATCTAATAAGTTTGGGTACTCACACTTAAGTCTGTCCTAAAAATTCACACGTAAATTGTTGTCCTGTTTGTCAAACAGAACAGATGTATGCAATTTTGCCTTTATTCTTGACATACAGTCTAATTTTGCCTTTATTCTTGACATACGATATTTATCTGCATATAACAAAAGCAGTTTAGGCAAAAGATAAGCGCAAATATTTCCTTTCAAAAAACAGCCACGTTTACCGGACTATCTTCTTTATTTTTTCTCTCTCCATTTTACGTACCATTCCTCAAATATATACTGTGCTCTTTGTAAGTTGGTTATGTAGTCCAGTATTTTTAAACATATTTTATGGGGACATTAAAATACTATTTTAAAATTCAAACATAGTCATGTCACATCTGGGTAAACAACAGTGAATCACTTAAAGGAGACTGCCACATCCATCGTCTTTCCAATTGCTCTCTCTGTGGCTACGGTTAGTGCCTTTACGTCCTCTCTGCCTGCCTAAACACACTTTTTCATTCCCTGTGAGCAAAAATTCAAAAAGTCCTCCCAGCATTGAAGCAAGCTGCTGCTAACCTACTCACAAGGAATCTCAAACTAAAGGCAAGTCTTCTGAGAAGTTTGATTGTAAAATCACGGGGACAAGAGGCTGACCCAAAGAATCGGGCCCCTCTGGACAGCACCATCAAAGGCCCCCTCAGACAACACCCGCCAGGACTCCCATCAAATTTACTGCCAGCCTCTGAGAAACTATTTACCTGCTTCCATGTCTCCCTGGGGCTTGGGTGCTGTGCAGTAACAGCAGTCCAAGAAGATGACATAGTTAAGAACATTGAAGAACAGACCGACAATTCCAGCACTGAGAACCAGTAGTGGCTCCTCTGTCTTCTGGGGATTAATGTACCTTTTGATGGCTTCAACCAGGATGCTGAACATCAGTGCCACCGCAAAAATGGTGTTCCCAAATGCTCCCACAACATCCGCCCGCAGAAAGCCGTAGGTGCTCTTCTTGTGCTGTTTTATGTTGCTGACCCTTACACAGAAGAAACCTATGACCATGGACACAAAGTGGGAAAGGACGGCAAACGCATCAGACGCCAAGGAGAGGGAGTTGCCAACGTAGGCGATCACTAGTTCCATCACAAAGAGGAGGATGCTAACGACGCACATGAGGATTAAACGGAAGCTTCTTCCAGAGTATCGCCCCATGGTGACTCGGTGTCCTGGCAGTTCCTCTCCCTTTCTTGGAAAGGCTGAGCTGCTAGGGGAGCAGCTGTAGATTCTGTGATTACAACTCCTGGGTAACTCTTCCCTTTAGCCCTCTGGCGCTTGTCATATTTGGAAATCACCTTTTATAGGTTGCTATAAAGCCATAAAACAGTTTAAAGGGCAATTAAGCAAGAGATGTCACGTGAGCTAGGATTTATGGAAATACAAGACACTGGCTTCAGATATGGACTTGAAAGACTTTTGTGTGTGTGTGTGTGTGTGTGTGTTTAATTACAGAAGTCAAGAGCTTCTGTGTCCTTGAATCATGTAGAAGCTCATCAGTGGCTATGGCCTTTCCAGCTTCCATGCTCCATGTGTGCAGCAACAGCTCAGGTGAAGCAAGTCGTTTACATCTTGTCCACCTGGTGTGCAGTTTTGAATGTCATTTACTGTGTAAAACGGAATATTCTAGGGGGTCACTAACTGGAAGATCAGAGCTATAGCAAGTGAAAGCCAAAAGTGAAGCTAGGGTGATTTTTCTGCTGCTCTACCCACTGATCTGGAAAAAACAAGCACCCTATTTCCAAACATTCTCTATAAGACAAAAGAAATATTCCTCATATTCAGGAAACCTTTAAACTGGAAGTGCTGAAGATGTAGTTCCTGTTAGTTTCCAGGAGGAAAGACAAGTAATAATGATTTCACTGATGCAAGGAAGGGTTTTGTTTTTATTTAAAAAAAAATCTTACCTGTCAAACAGCATAGCCGTTAAAGACCTATCAGTTCCTAAATGTCTGAAACAGCAACGGCTTCTATTATTGCAAGCAGCCTGACTACTGTCAATCTTTTAAAGAAACACAGAGTGATATTACAATCTCTTTTTCTCCTAAATGTGATGTTAATATTATATGTCGACTTGGCTGGTCATTTGGCCAATGACGTGCAAGACTTTCTGGCTTTGTCTGTGAGTGTGTTTCTGGATGAAATTAACAGTTGGATCAGTAGAGTGAATGAAGGAGATTGCCCTCTCTAATGTGGGTGGGCCTCCTCCAATCAGTTGAAGCCTGAATAGAACAAAAAGGCTGAGTAAGAGGTAGTTCTTCCTGCCTGACTGCCTTCAGCCTGGGACGTTTGTTTCTTCCTGCCTTCAGACTCAAACTGAAATACAGACTCTTCCTGGGTCTTGAGCCTGTGGGTCTTATATTTGAGCTACTCCATTAGCTCTTCTGGGTGTCTTGGCTACTGATTCACCATCAATCTTTGGACTTCTTAGCCTTTTAATCATGTGAACTAATTCTTTGTAATACATATATACACACACACATATATACATATGTATATAACTATAGTTATATATATATTTATATATTTACATATATATATATATAACTATATATATGTAGATAACTATTTGTATACCACACATACACATTCTCGTTGGTTCTGTTTCTCTGGAGAACCCTGGCTAATAGTCTGATTTTGACTAAAACCTGACAATTTAGACAGTAGCCCTAACAGTTTCCTTAGTATCTCATAAATTATCTCCAATTCAGTTAATATTCTGACAGACTTCCAATACAACCACATTGTGAAAATTATTGCTCTACTAGCTCATTCATCCATTCATGCCACAAATACTTACTGAGTGCCGACATGCTGGACAGAGTTCTAGGCTCCAGAGAGACAGCAGTAAACAAAACAGTCAAAAATCACTGCCCTTATGGGCCGGGCGCGGTGGCTCAAGCCTGTAATCCCAGCACTTTGGGAGGCCGAGGCGGGTGGATCACGAGGTCAAGAGATCGAGACCATCCTGGTCAACATGGTGAAACCCCGTCTCTACTAAAAATACAAAAATTAGCTGGACGTGGTGGCACGTGCCTGTAGTCCCAGCTACTCGGGAGGCTGAGGCAGGAGAATTG
>PVKV010037451.1:0-14783 GCA_004027835.1 Alouatta palliata
GTTCAAGCAATTCTCCTGCCTCAGCCTCCCGAGTAGCTGGGACTACAGGCACGTGCCACCATGCCCAGCTAATTTTTGTATTTTTAGTAGAGACAGGGTTTCACCATGTTGACCAGGATGGTCTCGATCTCTTGACCTCGTGATCCACCCGCCTCGGCCTCCCAAAGTGCTGGGATTATAGGCGTGAGCCACCGCGCCCAGCCTCTAAATTGGGTTTTAACATTGTCAAGTGGTGAGAGTTCTTTGTATATTCAGTACACAAGTCCTTTATAGACATGCTTTGCAATTATCTTCTCTCATTCTATGGTTTGACTTTTTGTGTTCCTGATGGCACCCTTCGCATCACAAAAGTTTTTAATTTTCATGAAGTCCAATGCGTCTATATTTTTAATTTGTTTGTACTTTTGGTGTCCTACCTAAGAAACCATTGCCTAACTCAAGGTCATAAGGATATAATCTTATGTTTTCTTCTAAGAGTTTCATAGTCTTAATTCTTAAATTTAGGTCTATGATCTACTTTGAGTTCATTTTTGAATATGGTGTGAGGTAAGGGTCCAACTTCATTCTTGCCCATGTAGATACACATTTGTAGTTTTTTGGTTTTTTGGGTTTTTCAGACAGGGTCTCACTCTGTTACCCAGGCTGGAGTGTGGTGGCACAATCATGGCTCACTGCAGCCTCGATTCCCCTGGGATCAGGTGATCCTCCCACCTCAGCCTCCCTGGTAGCTCGAACTACAGGTGCATGCCACCATGCCCAGCTAATTTTTTATAGAGCAGAGTTTCACCCTGTTTCTTAGACTCGTCTCAAACTCCTGAGCTGAAGTGATCCAACCACCTTGGCCTCCCAAACTGCTGGGATTACAAGCATGAGCCACCACGCCTGGCCTATTTGTAGTATTTCTGCAGCTTCTTGTGAGACTGAAATTATTTCAAAAGAAAAGGTAAAAAAAATTTAAAGGACTGAAATCATACAACGTGTGGCATCCCATCTCCAAATAGCTGCATTAGGTAAGATACTTTTTAGGCCAGATATCATAGCTCATGCTTGTAATCCCAGCACTTTGTGAGGCTTAGGCAGGAGGATTGTCTGGGCCCAGGAGTTCAAGACCAGCCTGTGCAACACAGCAAAACTCTGTCTCCACAAAAATAGAAAAAAAATTAGCCAGGCATGGTGATGCATGCCTGTCTGTAGTCCCAGCTACTCCAGAGGCTAAAGTGAGAGGACCACTTGAGCTCAGAAGTCGAGGCTGTAGTAAGCTGTGAGCATGCCACTGGACTCCAGCCTGGGAAACAGAAGACTCTTTCTCAAAAAAATAAATAAATATTAAATTAAATTAAAAATTAGCGGGGCATGGTGACATGTGCCTATAATTCTAGCTACTCAGGAGTTTGAGGTGGGAGGACTGCTTGAGCCCAGAAGGCCATGATAGTGCCATAGCACTCCAGAATGGGTGACAAAGCGAGACCCAAAAGAAAAAACAAAACAATTCCATTCACAACAGCATCGAAAAAAAAAAAAAAACTACATAAGAATAAATTTAACAAAAACAGTACAGGACACTGAAAGCTACAAGCACTGAAATGCTGAGAGAAATTAAAGAAACTCTAAATAAATAAGAAAAGTATTATTAGTACACAAACTGGGAGACTAAATATTAATAAGGTAACTCTCACCCAACTGACATGTAAAGTAAACACAGAGCCTATCAAATCCCAGCAGGCTTTTGTGTAGATATTGACAAGATGATCTGAAAACATGTCAGTATGCAAAGGACCCATGTAAGCCAAAACAATTTTGGAAAAGAACAAAGTGAGGACTTAACACTTCCCAATTTCTAAAGTAACGTTAAGGCTACAGTAATGAAGACTGTGGCACTGGCAGTAGGATAGACATTTAGACCAATAGATCAGACAAAACAAACCCTTATGTTAATAATCAGATGACTTTCACCACAGTGCTACCTAATTCAATGAAGGAAAATGGTCTTTTTTCAACAAATGGTGCTGGGACAATTGGATATTAACATGGAAAAAGATACATTTAGGCCCTTATGTAATATACAAAAATGATGTCAAAATTAATGATAGACTCAAAGGCAAGAGTTTAAAGTGTGCAACTTCTAGGAGAAAATATGAGAGAAGAACTTTATGATACTGGGTCAAAGAGTTCTTCAATATAATACTAAAAGGACAATCCATAAAAGACTAACTGATAAACAGAATTTCCAAAATTAAAAACTTTTTATACTAGGGCGGGCGCAGTGGCTCATGCCTGTAATCCCAACACTTTGGGAGGCCAAGGCGGGCGGGCCAAGGTTGCAGTGAGCAGTGAGCCAAGATCGTGCCATTGCTCCAACCTGGGTGACAAGAGTAAGACTCAGTCTCAAAAAAAAAAACAAAACAAAGCAAAACTTGTATACTTCAAAAGGCATGATTAAGAAAATAAAAATATTTTCTGACTTGCAAATCACATATCTCATGAGCGTTATCTGGGACATATCAAGAACTCAATGAAATAACAAGATTAAGAAATGAGCAAATGCTGGGCGCGGTGGCTCACGCCTGTAATCCCAGCACTTTGGGAGGCCGAGGCGGGCGGATCACAAGGTCAAGAGATCGAGACCATCCTGGTCAACACGGTGAAACCTCGTATCTACTAAAAATACAAAAAAATTAGCTGGGCTTGGTGGCGCGCGCCTGTAGTCCCAGCTACTCGGGAGGCTGAGGCAGGAGAATTGCTTGAACCCAGGTAGTGGAGGTTGCAGTGAGCCGAGGTCGCACCACTGCACTCCAGCCTAGCGCCTGGTGACGGAGTGAGACTCTGTCTCAAAAAAAAAAAAAAAAAAAAGAAATGAGCAAACAATTCAAATAGACATTTTGCCAAAGGTGATACACGAATGATCAATAAGCACATAAAAAGATGATCAGCAGCATTAGTCATCAGAGATATGCAAATCAAAACTACAATGAGATACCACTGCACACCCACCAAGACAGCTGTAACAATAAGCGCTGGTGAGGATAAGGAAATACTAGGCCCCAGCCAGGGGTGGTGGCATGCACCTGTGGTTCCAGCTACTCAAGAGGCTGAAGCGGGAAGACAGCTTGAGCCCAGGAGTGCGACGCTGTAGTGCACTATGATCATGCCTGTGAATAGCCATTGTACTCCAGGCTGGACAACACCATGAGACTCCATCTATGAAAATGGTGCAGTCACTTTGGAAAACAATCTGGCAGTTTCTTAAAAAGTTAAACACAGTTACCAAATGACCTAGCAATTCCACTCCTGAGCAGAAAACATGTCCACACAAAGACCTGAACATAAATGTTCATAACAGCACTATTCATAACAGCCCAAACCGGAAACAATCCAAATATTCATTAATGAATAATGATAATGAAATTATCCATTCATGGTTAACGAATAAACAAAATGTGGTCTACCCAACAATAGAATATTATTTGGCAAGAAGAAGAAATGAATGATCGGTACATGCTATCGCCTGGAGGAACCGCAGAAACATTATGCTAAGTGACGGAAACCTGATACAGAAAAGACTACACACTGTTTGACTGCATGTATTTGAAAAGTTCAGGAAAGGTAAATCTACAGAGACAAAGAGCAGGTTAGTGGTAGCCTGGGCCTAGGCAAGAACTGACTGCAAACAGGTACAAGATGGGGGTCTTTTAGGGTAGCAGTAATATTCTAAAACTGGATTGTGGTGATAGTTATATAACTTTTTTTGGAGTTTTTTTTTTTTTTTTTTTTTTTAGACGGAGTCTCACTGTCACCAGGTTGGAGTGCAGTGGCGCAATCTTGGCTCACTGCAACCTCCACCTCCTGGGTGCAAGCAACTCCCCTGCCTCAGCCTCCTGAGCAGCTGGGACTATAGGCGTGTGTCACCACACCCAGCTAATTTTTTGTAGAGATGGGGTTTCTCCAAATTGGCCAGGCTGGTCTTGAACTCCTGACCTCCTGATCTGCCCCCCTCAGCCTCCCAAAGTGTTGGGATTACAGGGGTGAGCCACCGTGCCTGGCCCAGTTATACAACTTTACAAATTTACCAAAAACAGCTGAATTGTTTTTTTTTTTTTTTTGAAACAGCATCTCACTCTGTTGCCCAGACTGGAGTGCCCACTGCAACCTCTGCCTCCCAGGTTCCAGCAATCCTCATGCTTCAACCATCTGAGTAGCTGGGACTACAGGCATGCACCACCACACCTGGCTACTTTTTGTATTTTTAGTAGATACAAGGTTTCACCATGTTTGGCTGGCCTCAAGAGATCTGCCTGCCTTAGCCTCCCAAAGTACTGGGATTACGCACGTGAGTCACCGAGTCCAGCCTGAATTGCATATTCTAAGTGGGTGACTTTTAGGGTACGTGTGTGTATATACACACATGTATAGGCGGTGGTGGTGAAAACTTCTGTAGCCTACCCACCTTTGGACTTCCTGCTCCATAAGAAACTGCCCAATTCTTGAAGACAACAGGCTTCATGCTTGGATGTACTTATCACTAGGGGTTTACAGAAATTTAACAGATCCAGGAGCATGCGTGTTTTCAAGGGAAGAAATGTTCAGATCCTCAACATCCACAACTTCCTCTTCCTAAAACTGACCTGGCTGCAAACCAGCCTGTCTCCTTCCCCACTTCCCACCTGCTGTTGTGCACTCCCCCATTTTCCCAAGAAGTGCTACCCAGAGGTATGTAAACCTCCAAGATACCAAACATACAATATTAATATCGGTTTCGGGGAAGTAGCCTTTAGTGAACAATAAAAAGCTACTGAAACCCCCAGACTTGCCTGTCTCTCCCTGACTTAAGTATCTTTCTGCCAAATATGAAACTTGGCTTTAAAAACAGGATATTCTGACCCATAGTAGGATCACGAACAGTCAAAGCAGTATAGGTTAGTGGCTCTGCTTTATTCCAAGGGAACATTTTTCAGGACCACCAAATTTTGAGATCCACTAGAAAAAAATTCCCAGGGAAAAATTTACGTGATTGCTTTCAGATTCTGTGTACTTTACTCAATAAGGTAGTACAAACCTTTTTTATCTAACCACATCATAAAACATTTCAATTACATTCGACCTTCAAAATGTGTACTATTTTCTTCTCCCACAGTAAGACAAATTTAAAGTTACCATAAGATTATTTTAGATGTTAGCTTTACAGTGTACAAGGAGGTATACAGGGGCTTATCAAAATTCTTTTGAGGGGGGGATGCAAACAAAAATGTTTAAAGGTAATCAATTTAAATTTGAATAATCCTGGCTAACCCATGCCCTAATTCCTGGTGGCTGACCTGTAGGAACTCAGCATGGGGCACAAATTCCAGGGAAAGCAAGACTTCAGACAATGGCAAAATCACACGCGCCTGGAGGTACTGCCAGCAGGGTAGTCAGTCAGGCCTCACGGCCCCTTCTTCCCCAGCTCTTTCAAGGGCCTCAAAAGCAAAGCTGCTCAAGGGAAGACTTGAAAGGGATTTTCTGAACCGATGGGTCAATTCAAAAGATTTCCTTTCACTCGAGTAAAAGGGCTTTCGCCCCCCTTCACCTCTCACACACACACACACACACACACACACACACGCTCGCACATACACACACAAGGAATGCATTCACCTTAAATTACCTTGAACTTCCCACTATTAGCAAAATTCCTCTTAAGAGCAGACTTTGTTCTGAATTGGTCATGAACTCTATCCAGATCTTTCCAAAGTTAACTGGGGAGGCACATACTGGTCTAACTATTATCCTAATGAAGTGCGCAGATCCCAAATTCCTCCTGAAACACGATGCGGTGCACCAGGTTTAGCGGCCAGTGTGCAAGGCTGGGTAATGGGCAGGAAAGCAGTGTTTTTTTCCAAACAGGAAAAAACTCCAGACTTAAACTCTACTTTCATTCATTTGAGAAAGACCCTGGGCCCCCTCTATGGATAGGACTGTAAACTGAGAATGCTCCGTGCATACACATACTCTAATGTGTATGCAATCACCCAGGATGGTGTTCAAAATGCAGATACCTGGGCCCCAGACCCCAAACCAGAATCTCCAGGATTGTGGAACAGAGCTGCTGCATTTTAACAAGTTCCCCAAGCCAGCCTGTTGATCACTTAAAGCTAAGAACCACCACTCAGGAAAGTCTAGCAAAGTGGTTCCCAAATATCTAATTCATATAAATCATCTGTGGAGAATTTATTTATTTATTTATTTTTTGAGACAGAGTCTTACTCTGTCACCCAGGCTGGAGTGCAGTTGCGCAATCTTGGCTCACCACAACCTCTGCCTCCAGGGTCAAGCGATTCTCCTGCCTCAGCCTCCCAAGTAGCTGGGATTACAGGCACACAACACCACGCCTAGCTAGTTTTTGTATTTTTAGTAGAGATAGGGTTTCACCATGTTGCCCAGGCTGGTTTCGAACTCCTGACTTCAAGTGATCCACCTGCCTCAGCATCCCAAAGTGGTAGGATTACAGGCATGAGCCACTGTGCCTGGCAGAGAATTTTTTAAATATAGATTTTGGGGCCCACTAAAATTACTGTATTACTTAGGACTCTTTTGGTTGCAAGTGGCAGAGACCCAATTCAAACTGACTTGAGGGAAAAAAAAGACGCAATTTTTAGGCTCCTGTTACTGAAAAGTTCAGTTACCCAAAGAATTTGTCTGTAATGAATCATTTCTATCTCCTTTCCACCTGACCCTTTGGTCCCTAGGCCCCCAGCAGTATTAAGCTTACACCCCATAACATGGCACCTCCGTGGGGAAAAAAAGCTCCTATTCTTTCCTGGGAGCTCCACAGAAAGACCCGTCTTAATTCTAATTGGACTGACTTGACCCCTCCCTTCCCTGAACCAATCCCTGTGGACAAGGAATGGCCTGAATGGTCCAGCCTGCTCCTAAGGCATTTCTAAGCCCAAACCAGGTAGATCAGAACACTCCACAATGGTGGGGCTTTTTTTTTTTTTTTTTGAGACAGAGTCTCACTCTGTCACCTAGGCTGGAACACAGTGGCACGATCTCAGCTCACTGTAACCTCCACCTCCCGGGTTCAAGCAATTCTCCTGCCTCAGCCTCCCAAGTAGCTAGGACTACAGGTGCCCACCACCACGCCCAGCTAATTTTTTGTATTTTTAGTAGAGACAGGGTTTCACCGTGTTAGCCAGGATAGTCTTGATCCCCTGACCTCGTGATCAGCCCGCCTTGGCCTCTTAAAGTGCTGGGATTACAGACATGAGCCACCGCCCCCAGTCTAACAGTGGGGCTTTTTTCAAGTTGTTTTTTTCCCCTTCTGTTTCTAAAAGTTTCTTCTAAAACATGTAAAAAATATGCAAAAGTATAAAGAAGAAAATGAAAATGATCTATAATCATCCTACCAACTAAAATGTTTAGAATCTTCACACTCAAAGCTGTGCACATGAGCACTGGTCTCTTGAACAGAACCTATTCTGCACAAGGGATTACACTGTGGTTGAGTCTTCATGACAATTCTCCCGAAACTGAAGATAAACATTTTAGTCATTTTCATGTTTGTAAAGCCAACACTGGTTTGCTTCCCTTTTCCAGTTAATTTGCTCTTGTTTATAATCCCTAAAGATGTGGGTATTTCCTATGAAGAATGTGAATTGCAGTATAATTATAAAAACCAGAAAGTGACAGCCATACGACACTGTGATCTAATGGACAGACATTATTCCAGTTTCGAGGGCAGGGTTTTTATCTGCCTGATTCCCTGCCATATCCCCAGTGCCTGGGACAAGTAATATCTTCCACACAGCAGTCTCAGTAAGTGAATGGACTGGATGGAGGAAGAGTAGTTCCCAAAAGCAAAGCCCCAAAAGAATGGTGAATGGTTGTAGGGCAGCCAAACCAGCAGATGATCATCCTCTCCACCTGCAGGAACAGACGCTCCAGGAGTGAAGCCAGAGAATCCCAACTGTTACCAAGATTCCCCAGGTGATTCCGACTCACAGCCAGGTTTAAGAACCACCGTCTAGGGAACAGATATGACCAGACACATTTACAGCATTTCCCCAGATACTTTACCCAGATCTGTCTTTCATAAGAGAAGAAAGAAAAGTGCTGCAAGCCAGGGGACTGGGGACAGACAGACCAGAGCTGGGTCCTGCTCCAACAGGGCTCACAGCCGAGGGAGTGGCAGACCGGCTTACAGGGAACAAGTGCCAGGCTGGGTACAGAAGGGCCCTGCACAAGCATTCCTCAGCGGGGTGTGGCAGGCCCTAGCATCAAGCCCATTAGCTCACTTTCAGGTGTGATCAGGAGACAGAGCTGCACTGAGCAGGGAACTTGGGATCTCTTAAATTACCAGTCACCCCAAATCTCAGACGACAAACATACATCTGATGATCGAGCCCTGGCAGCTCTTTCATCTCCTTACTATGCAGATGAAGAAACCAAAGCTGTTATTCAGTTGGCCAAGGTCACAGAGCTAGCTGGTCGTAGAGCTGGGATCAGTACGAGGCTTTTTATTGCCAAGTCCTATCTTGAATTGTAGAGCACTATCTGGCCTCGGGAAGGAAAAATAAGGATGACAACGATGATGATGAAAACTAATACTTTGAGTAGTTACTGTGTATCAGGCTCAGACTAAGTTCTTTACCCAAGTTTATCTAATGCTCTGAACCACACCCAGAAGTAAAAGCCTCTAGCAGCCTCATTGTACAGCTGAAAAAACTGTGGCCCCGAGAGGGGAGGTGATGACTCCCAGGTCACACAGCTAGCAAGTGGCAGAGCTTTGAATCCAGGCCATGTGGCCATGTTCTTAACCATGACATGCTGCTTCACATGTGAGAAGGGAAATGTACCCTAGGCCAGGACAGCAGGGGAGTGGGTCTTCCAGGCTTCCTAGAGTCCCTTCCTCCACCCTTTTTTTTTTTTTTTTTGGAGACAGAGTTTTGCTCTTGTCTCCCAGGCTGGAGTACAATGGCACAATCTCAGCTCACTGCAACCTCCACCTCTCGGGTTCAAGCGATTCTCATGCCTCAGCCTTCTGAGTAGCTGGGATCACAGGCGCATACCACCACACCCAACTAATTTTGTATTTTTAGTAGAGATGGAGTTTCACCATGCTGGCCAGGCTGGTCTTGAACTCCTGACCTCGGGTGATTCCCCTGCCTCAGCCTCCCAAAGTGCTGAGATTACAGGTGTGAGCCACCACACCTGGCCTTAGAGTCCCCTTTGAATGAAAACTGTGCATGTACAAAGGCACGGGTGGGACAGCCACACTTATTCTCCAGCCACAGCTCACTGGATGAGAGGTGAACATCTGTGGTTGAGAACTGGAAACCCCATAAAGAAAGGAGCAATGAGGCAGCCAAATGCCTGGAGAAACCCAAAGAGGGGAGAAAGCAGAGAGAAGGAAGAGGCAGAGATGGGAGATGGAGACAAAGAATCGTCTGGGCCTCAGGCCTACTGATCCTGATGCCAGGAGACACTGCCAGTCCTGGGCTTCAGGAGGCATCTCACAATTCTTTTAGGCTTAGGTAGGTCTAAGATGGGTTTCTGTTATTTTTGACCAAAAGAACCTAGGCTAAGCAGCTGCCACCGGCTCCCTCTCTGAGGCCATCTCCTGCCTCACTGCCCTCCTACCACAATGGTGTCTGAATCGCTGAGAACAAGCTCTGTGAGCTCTAGCCTCAGAGCCTTTGCATCTGTGGTTCTGTCCAGAATGCACCTTCCACAGCTGGCTCCTTATCTTTCAGGCCTTGACTCAAAGGTGACCTGTTTAGAGGCCTGCCCTGGTCACTTCTGATAAAACAGTAGCCTCCCTTCATCTCTAATCCTTCCTCTAGTCTATTTTCCTCATAGCACTTCTCACTACATAACACTACATCATGTATCTGTTTTGTTTAGTGCCCACCTGCCTTCTAGAATGTCAGTTCCAAGAGCATGGGGACCATGTCTGTTCTGAGCCCTAACTGTAGCCCCAGCACTTATGTGCCACAGGGTAGGTGCTCAAGGAAATGCCCCAGTGGTATCGGCCCACCCACATTCTAAGCACACCTCCTGGGAATTTTATCCCTGCCCTCAGAAACAGAGGAGCAATGACTAATATGTATGTGAGTGTTCACTATGTGCCAACTACTCTTCTTTTTTTCTTTTTAAGACTGGGTCTCACTCTATTGCCCAGGCTGGAGTGCAGTGGCACAATCACAGCTCACTGCAGCCTTGACCTTCCCGGGCTCAGGAGATCCTCCTACCTCAGCCTCCTGAGTAACTGGGACCACAGGTGCACACCACCATGCCCAGCTAATTTTTTTTTTTTTTTTGAGACAGAGTTTTGCTCTTGTTGCTAGAATGCAATGGCACAACCTTGGCTCACTGCAACCTCCGCCTCCCAGGTTCAAGCGAATCTCCTGCCTCAGCCTCCTGAGTAGCTGGGATTACAGGCACCAGCCACCATGCACGGCTAATTTTCTGTATTTTTAGTAGAGATGGGGTTTCACCATGTTGGCCAGGCTCGTCTCGAACTCCTGACCTCAGGTGATCCGCCCGCCTCAGCCTCCCAAAGTGCTAGGATTACAGGCATGAGCCACCGCGCCCAGCCAATTTTTGTATTTTTTGTAGATACAAGGTTTCATCACACTGCTGAGGCTGGGCTCTTCTAAGCACTTTACATAAACCAGTGTAATCCACTGCGAGGTTTTTTTCCCCTCCCAGGATGGATCAATAGCCCTAAACACTGCCTATTGCTGCTTGTTCTCAAGTTCTTGTGCTTGATGTCAGCTTCTTCTCTGATTTGGCCCAGCCATGGGGACAGATGAGTCCTTTATGACATCACCACTGCCCAAGTGACCACCATTAACTTAAAGAGATTCAGAAAAATCTTGGTCCCTGCCTAGCCAGGGCCCCGTGGAGGGGGCTCCTACAGGATTGGACATCTGAGGCATCCACGCTTGCCAGCACCCTCCACTGGCATCTAACATTGTCATGGAAGTCCTGGCCAGGGCAGAGACAGAGAACAAGCCTAAAGCACAGAACTCCAGCAAAGGGCAAACACTATAGGCCATTACAAGTAGATAAAAGGGAGATACAGCAACAAACTGCAGGGAGAAACTGCTGAAAACATATTACAAGTAAGGAGGCTTGTTATTAAATAAATCTGCAGTATTTGCAGCCGGGCTCTGCCCCATCCAAGCTGTGAAATGTCAGGCAAGAAATGATACCTCTTTGTGCCTCAGTTTCCTTGCTGTGACTGGGAATATTATCAACCTTCTCCACTGAGTTATGGCAGGAGACTGACAGGTAAACTTGACACTTGGACCTGGCTCATGCGAAGCCTAAGTTTCGTGTTAGAGGGGAAGAACACATTATGCAGTCAGTAGTATAGGGACAACTGGTTGACTAACAAGGCAGGGGGAGTTGGATTTGCTTTTTTAAGAGACAAGGTCTCACTCTGTTGCCCAGGCTGAAGTGCAGTGGTACAATCATAGCTCACTGTAATCTTGAACTCCAGGGCTCAAGCGATCCTCCCACCTCAGTCTTGTGAGCAGTTGAGACCAAAGGTGTGTGCCACCGCACCCAACTAGGTTTTTTTATTTTTTGTAGAGGTGCGGTCTCACTATGTTACCCAGGCTGGTATCAAAGTCCTGGCTTCCAGTGATCCTCCTGCCTCTGCCTCTACCTCCCAAAGTGGTAGGATTACAGGCGTGAGCCATCGCGCCTTGCCTAGGAGTTAGATCTTTATCTCATATCCAATGCCAAAATAAATTTCAGATGCTGGATGTAAAACACAAAGCCATAAAGTAACTTGGAAGAAAATAAAATATTTATCTCACCCTAAAACAAAGGCCAAAGCATAAATAAAACAACAGAAACACAAAGGAAAACAGCTCTAACAACATAAAAATTAAAAAGCCTCAGAATGTTGAACAAAAAAATTAAGATAAACAATTTAGGAATATAAATTTGCAATATAACAAAATGATTCATATCTTCAACATGTAAAGAAATCTTCCACAAATCAACAAGAAAAATATCCCCTAGAAAAATAAGTAATTAGAAATACATATGATTAACAAACAGATAAAAATACAATAAACTTCACCAGAAATCAAATAAATATAAATTATTAGTTACTTTGGTAACTTCTGGTTACCCAAATAGCAAAGATTAAAAAGCATTCTGGGCCAGTTATGGTGGCTAATGCCTGTAATCCCAACACTTTGGGAGGCCAAGGTGGGAGGATCACTTCAGGCCAGGAGTTCAAGACCAGCCTGGGCAAAAGAGCAAGAGCCCGTCTACACAGACACACACACACACACACACACACACACACACACAAGTGTGGGGAGGAAAAGCAGCACTGTGAGCCCAGTGTTGGCGAGGATCTAAGAAATCAGTACTGGACCTTTCTGGAATACAAGTCAGCAATAAATATCACAAGTCTTTATTAAAAACAGACACTTTGTTTCAGGAATTGCAACTCTAGGACTCTGTCCCAAGAAAAACTTCAGAAGGAAACAAATAATTTTTGTGAGATGTTCAGAGTTCCGATAATGAAAGATGGGAACGGCCAGTATGTTTAACAACAGGGAACAGATAGAGTGGAATGCTGTGTAGTCATTAAAAAGAATGCTTCTGACCTTGATCCACAGACATGGGGGCATCTCTAAGCTAGACTACTGAAGTGTAATCTGCAGGACGACGTACCTAGAGTATGCCTGTAAAACAAACAGCTGTACTCACATGGACGTGTAATTAAAAAAACAGCTGGCCAGGCGGGGTGGCTCACACCTATAATTCTAGCACTTTGGGAGGCTAAGGCAGGTAGATTGCCCGAGCTTGGGAATTTGAGACCAATCTAGGCAACAAGGTGAAACCCTGTCTTTGCAAAAAATACAAAAAATATTAGCCAGGCATGGTGGTGCACACCTGTGGTCCCAGCTACTCGAGAGGCTGAGGCAGGAGAATTGCTTGAACCTGGGAGGCAGAGGTTGCAGTGAGCCAAGATCGCACCCCTGTACTCCAGCCTGGATGACAGAGTAAGATTGTTCCAAAAAAAAAAAAAAAGTGCGCTAAGTCATGATTAGACAGTCTCTGACTTACAATTTTTTGTCTTTACCATGGCGCAAAATGGCTGCAATTTCAATGTACTTTGAATTTTAAACTGTTTCCAGGCTAGCAATAAGCAGTACATGAGATACTCAGCACTTTATCATAAAATAGGCTTTGTGTTAGATGATTTTTTTTCCCCACCTATAGGCTAATGTAGGTGTTCTGAGCACATTTAAGGAAGGCTAGGCTAAGCTAGGATGTTTGGAAGGTGAGGTGTATTGACTGTATGTATGTATATATGTATGTATGTATTTATTTATTTTTGAGATGGAGTCTCGCTCTATCACCCAGGCTGGAGTGCAGTGGCAACAATTTGGCTCACTGTAACCTCTGCCTCCCCGGCTCAAGTGATTCTCCTGGCTCAGCCTCCTGAGTAGCGGGGATTACAGGCCCCAGCCACCACGCCCAGCTAATTTTGTACTTCTAGTAGAGATGGAATTTCACCATGTTGACCAGGCTGGTCTCAAACTCCTAACCTCAAGTGATCTGCCCACCTCAGCCTTCCTAAGTGCTGGGATAACAGGTGTGAATGCATTTTTGACTCAAGGGTAATTTCAATGTATAAGGGGTTCAACAAAACATAACCCCATCGAGAAGTACCTGTGCTTATCACATGCCAGGCACTACTCTAACTTCTACATATTTATACATTAACACGATTAATCCTTAAAAGCCTAGGAAGTTTGGACCATCATCACCATTTTAAAGATGGGGAAATCAGGGCACAGAGAGATTAAGTAAAAGCTGAAGTTCATACAGTCAGTACACAGCAATACTAGAACTTGAACCCAGGCACTCTGGCTCTTAACAATCCACTGCACAGACTGAGACCTGGAAGTGTGTACCTGCATCTGGGCAGGACCTGGGGGCAAAGCCAGGCCACTGGGTCAGAACAATGAAGCAGGTTTTTTTTTTTTTTTGAGATAGAGTCTCACTCTGTCACCCAGACTTGAAGGCAGTGGTGTGATCTCGGCTCACTGCAACCTCCGCCTCCTGGGTTCGAGCAATTTTCCTGTCTCAGCCTCCCAAGTAGCTGAGATTACAGGGGTGTGCCACTGCGCCCGGCCAATTTTTACATTTTTAATAAAGATGGGGTTTTGCCATGTTGGCCAGACTGGTCTTGAACTCCTAACCTCAGATGATCTGCCCACCTCAGCCTCCCAAATTGCTGGGATTACAGGCATGATTACCGCACCTGGCCATGCTTTCTCTACATACTGCTCTGCTGTTGGAATGGCTTATAGCCAGCGTGTGGCTTCTGTATGTTTTAAAACAATAAAGATTTTTTTAAAACACTTTTTAAAAAATTGATCAACATAAAATCCTTGTCATGAGGCCTAAACGCGAGCAGATGATCAGTGCCTACCAGTGCCCCTGAAGGGTGAACAGTGAGCAGAGGTAGCATCAAATTCAACACTACCTTTCACAGGGGACCACGCCAAGAGAAGGAGGTCACACCTCTTCTTAGAAGACACCAAGTAGCCGGGCGCGGTGGCTCACACCTGTAATCCCAGCACTTTGGGAGGCCGAGGCGGGTAGATCACGAGGTCAAGAGATCGAGACCATCCTGGTCAACATGGTGAAACCCCGTCTCTACTAAAAATACAAAAATTCGCTGGGCATGGTGGCACGTGCCTGTAGTCCCAGCTACTCGGGAGGCTGAGGCAGGAGAATTGCTGGAACCCAGGAGGCGGAGGTTG
>PVKV010037452.1:0-14785 GCA_004027835.1 Alouatta palliata
TCCCCCCATCTCTCACCTCCTTCCCCCATCTCCCACCTCCTTCGCCCATCTCCCACCTCCTTCCCTCCCCCTGGAAGCAACAATTTTGCTCTGACTGCCACACGTAGTTGCTTCTGCATTTCATGTTCTTACAAAATAGGCATGGCAGTCTTATTTGGGTGTATGTTTTATTTGCATAAATGGTATTGCATTATATATCTCATTCTTCTTCTGACTTTTTTTTTCTCTCTAAAACTCCACTAGATTCTGAAGTCCCGTCCATGTGGCAGGGGCACCTCTGATCCAGGTTCCCAATGACTGCACGTGGCTCCAGCATCCTCGGCCACGTTTCACCTACACATTCTCCATGCTGCATCAGCCACCATGCACTTGCCTGCAGAACCCATCCAGGCCAACATTTGGCTTAACCATCTTCTTAACTGTTTGCCAGTCCAACAGATGGAAAGGAGTGTTGTGTTCTAGTTCTCATGTGTGTAATTTCAAATGACCTTGAGCTTCTCTTTACATGCATAATAACTTTGGGGATTTCCTTTCTATCAGCTGTCTGTATCCCCTGCCCATTCTTCTGCTGTGGCTGCTCTCCTTGTCTTTTGATTGGCAGGAGTCCCTTGTTAATCCCTCATCAACTGTTAACATTGCAAATATCTTTTCTCATTTGTTCAGCTGTGCATTAATTTTGTCCATCCTGTCTTTTGTTTAACAAAAGTCTCTAACTCTGACATCATGAAATGTCAATGCGTTGCCCTATGGTTTGTGCTTTTGAATTTTTATTTGACATCCCTGCTTAAAAGTAACAAAGATTTTTCTCCTGTATATTCTTTTAACTTTTGCTTTTTCTATCAGGACTTTACCTAGAATCCAGCTATGTATATGGTGTTAGGGTAGAATTCAGGGATTTTAAAAAATATTTTATCACAGATGGGTACTGCTGTGGTTTGAATGATTATCCACTTCAAAATCTATATTGAAATTTAGGCCAGATTGAATGGCTCACACCTATAATCCCAGTACTTTGGGAGGCTGAGGCAGACAGATCACCGGAGGTCAGGAGTTTGAGACCAGCCTGGCCAACATGGTGAAACCGTGTCCCTACTAAAAATATAAAAATGAGCTGGGCATGGTGGCACGTTCCTGTAATCCCAGCTAGTTGGGAGGCTGAGGCAGCAGAATCACCTGAACCTGGGAGGCAGAGGTTGCAGTGAGCCAAGACTGTGCCACTGCAGTCCAGCCTGGACAAGAGGTGAGATTCTGTTTCAATGAAGAAAGAAAGAAAGAGAGAAAGAGAGAAAGAGAGAGAAAGAGAGAAAGAAAGAGTGAGATTCTGTTTCAATGAAGAAAGAAAGAAAGAGAGAGAGAGAAGGAAGGAAGGAGAGAGAGAAAGAAAGAAAAAGAAAGAAGGAAGGGAGAGAGAGGAAGGAAGGAAGGAAGGAAGGAAGGAAGGAAGGAAGGAAGGAAGGAAGGAAGGAAGGAAGGAAGGAAGGAAAACAGAAGGGAAGGAAGGAAATTTAATTGTTATAGACACAGTATTAAGACCTGGGACCAGACTAGGCATGGTGGCTCACACCTGTAACCCCAGCACTTTGGGAAAGCCAAGGTGGGCAGATTGCCTGAGCTCAGGAGTTTGAGACCAGCCTGGGCAACATGGCAAAATCCCATCTCCACCAAAAATACAAAAAATTAGCTGTGCATGGTAGCACACACCTGTGATCCCGGCTACTCCAGAGGCTGAGGTGAGAGGATCACTTGAATCCAGGAGGCAGAGACTGCAGTGACCTGAGATCGTGCCACTGCTCTCCAGCCAGAGTGACAGAGACCCCATCTTTAAAAAAAATATACCTGGGACCTTTGGAGGTGATTAGGCCATGAGAGCTCCTCCCTCTTGGGAGGGGTTGGTGCCTTTGTAAAAGGACAAGTTCATTTCCCCCTTGTTTTCCTGCCTTCTGCCATGAATTGTTGCAGCAAGAAAGCCCTCATCAGATGCCAGCACCTTGACCTTAGACTTCCCAGCTTCCAGAACTGTGAGAAAATACATTCTGTTTATCATAAATTACCTAATCTCAAGTATTCTGTTGCAGCAGCACAAAACAGATGAAGATGGACACTGAGCTTTATCAAATGCTTTTTCTGCATTGATGGAGACAAAATATGATACCTCTTTAATCTATTACAATCATGAATTACAATGAGTTTCCTGCATGAACTCTATGTCTTCACTCATTTTTCTTAATACCCTTTTAGATTCTATTAACTAATATTTTACTTAGGATTTTTTAAACTCCATTTATAAATAAATGGGTCTAAATATTTTTTATTCCTGTTGTCCCTATTTGATTTTGAAATCCAAATTACATGAGTCTCACAAAATGAGCCAGTTTCTACTCATTTTCTAATTTTCCAAATATCTTGAATAAAATAAAGTTAACCATTCCTAGAAAATATTATAGAAATATCCAAAAACAATCATCCAGACTTGGATTTGTGTGTGAGTGTGTGTGTGTGTGTGTGTGTGTGTGTCTTTGACCACCACTGAACCTCTTTAACGTGCACTTATCTTTTCAAATTATCTGTCTTTCACAAGTTTGGCATTTTATAATTTTTATAGGAATTCATCCATGTCATTTAAGTATCAAATTTGTTAAAATATGCCTATTCATAATACCAATTCATTATCTTATTTATTCCCCATTTCTCTAGTATTTTTATTGGTCTTTCCAGAAGTCTATCATAATTTTTTAAACCAGATTTTGATTTTGTTCATTCTCTAAACGTTTTATCCAGTCTATTTGTTGCTACCCTTATCTTTTTCATCTCCTTTCTTCTATGTTCTGGGAGTGGAGTTGAACAGGTATGGCTCTCTTGCTCTTTTTCCAGCTGCTTTTGTGAAATATCTGGCTCATTTATTGTTCCCATGTGTTGTTTCCTGATGAACGCATTTGAAACTTTCAGTTTCCCTTTGAGAACTGCCTTGGCTTTGCCCAAAGGCATGCCACTGATGTGGGCATGTCACGTTGGGTAAACACAGAGTAAGTGCTCATGTAAGTAGAACACTCACTCTACGTACCTCTTAATTTCCTTGATCATTTCCAAGGGCTATCCATTAATATATTAATTGCTTTCCAAAATATTGGAGTTGTTAAAAAAACTCTTTTGTTAATTTTAATGTCATTGATTCGTGGTTAAAGAATGCAGTTTATTTCGCATTCATTATTAGAACCTTATTGAGACTTCCTTCATGGCTCAGTGTCTTGCCTACTTTTGTAAATGGTGTTTGTGTGTGTGGGGGAGTGAGTTCTGCCTGGTGGGTGGTGAGTTCTCTACATATCACATATCTGCAGCTCACTCGTTGTATTGACTAAGACTTCAGTATCTCTGTTTTCTTTTCTCTGTTTGATCATTAAAAGCTCCAAAAACAATTGCTGATGTATCTTTTGCTCTCTGGATTTGCAACTATTGCTTGATATTTTCTGAAGCTGTTCAGTTAGATTGACCCTTGAACAGCACAGTGGTTAGGAGCTCTGACCCCCATAAAGGATATTTCCTTACACTTTTGACTCCCCCAAAACTTAATTATTCACAGCCTACTGTGGCCCAGAAGCATTACCAATACCATAAGCAGTCACTTAACACACATTTTACATGTTATGTTATTATATAGTGTACTCTTACCATAAAGTAAGCTAGACAAAAGGCATTGTTATAAGAAAAGCATAAGGAAAAAAATATGTACTCTTCATTAAGCAGAAGTGGATCATCATAAGGTCTTTCTTTTTTGTTTTTTGTTTTGAGACTGGGTTTTCTTTGAGACAGCACTCCCAGGCTGGAGTGCAGTGGTGCAATCATGGCTCATGGCAGCCTCAGCCTCCCCGAGCTCAGGTCCTCCCACCTCTGCCTCCCAAGTAACTGGGACTATAGGCATATGCCCTCACATCCTGCTAAATTTTTGTACAGATGGGATATCACTGCATTGCCCAAGCTGGTCTCAAACTCTTGGGATCAGGCAGTCCACCCACCTTGGCCTCTCAAAGTGCTAGGATTACAGGTGAGAGCCACCGAAAACAGACCCAGCCATAAAGACCTTCATCGTTGTCATCTTCACATTGAGGAGGCTGAGGAAGAGGAGGAGGAAGAGGAGGGGGTGGGTGGTCTTGCTGTCTCAGGGGTAGCAGAGGCGAGGAAAATCCACGTATAAATGGACCCAGCCAATTCAAACCCGTGAGGTTCGGGGTCAGCGGTATGTGTATTTGATGAATCGATCTTTAATTATTTAGAATTAATGGATTTTTGTCCTTTTTAAAAAAAAATTCTTAAATCCTGTTTTATGCCTTTATCTTGTCAAAACTGTGATAATACCACTCACTATATCAGAGAGTTAACTTGCAGATGAAGCATGTTAATCCACGTCATACATTTTAACCAGGTCTAGAATCCTGAAACCCTGCTCAGGGCTAATTTTGTGGTTTTTCCTTTTTTCTTTTTTTTTTTTTTTTTTTTTGAGATGGAGTCTCGCTCTGTCACCAGGCTAGAGTGCAGCGGCACAATCTCGGCTCACTGCAATCTCCACCTCCCAGGTTCAAGCAATTCTGCCTCAGCCTTCTGAGTAGCTGGGACTACAGGTACCCACCACCACGCCCAGCTAATTTTTTTATTTTTAATAGAGACACGGTTTCAACATGTTGACCAGGATGGTCTGGATCTCTTGAGCTCGTGATCTGCCCGCCTTGGCCTCCCAAAGTCCAAAGTGCTGGGATTACAGGCCACCACGCCTGGCCTTTTTTTTTTTTTTTTTTTTTTTTGAGACAGAGTCTTGCTCTGTTGCCCAGGCTGGAGCTGGAATGCAGTGGCACGATCTCGGTTCGCTGCAACCTCCACCTCCCATCTTCAAGCAATTCTCCTGCCTCAGCCTCCCAACTAGCTGGGATTATAGGCATGCGCCACTATGCCCGGCTAACTTTTGTATTTTTAGGAGAGATGGGGTTTCGCCACATTGGCCAGACTGGTGTTGAATTCCTGACCTCAAGTGATCCACCTGCCTTGGCCTCCCAAAGTGCTGGGATTGCAGGTGTGAGTCACGGCACCCAGTCTGTTTTTCCCTTTTTAATAGACCATGAGTCTTAGACACTCGAGGTGGCCAGAGCACCTCTGCTGGGCTCCCACAGGCCCTGCCTGGCTCTCCTCCCTCTCCTCTCAGCACCAAGAGACTCCTCTCCCTGCAGAAGGTGCACAAGGGGCTAGGGAGGGAAGAGAAAGTGCCGCTCTCTAAGACAAATTCCCCTCCTGGAGGAAGCTAGAGGACAAATGTCCTTCCAAAGCCAGATGGGTGGGCATGGGCCAATCCAGAAGCGAGACTCCAGAGAGAGGGAGATCTTGACAGAATGGACACATAGCAAGTGGCACAAAATCCACCGCAGAGCTGCTCGGCATGACAGGCGGCTGCAGCCAGGAGCCTCAGATGGGAGCGATGAAGGGGCGGCCAGCTCCCGGTGGAGACAGGCTCCCACCTGCTCTGCTTTTCTGGTTGAACAGCGGCCTGCCCTGAGGTCTCCGGCCATGTGAGTGGCCCAGAACCAAGCGGCCCAGAACAGCGGTCACTCATTGACATCCCAGAGTCACCCAAAGTAGGCCCGGGAGTCCAGCATCAATCACTCTACCGGAGATTGTGACCTCGGGACTCTGAGGCTGAGGGTAACTCAGTCACTGCTGGAGCGCTGGCCGCTGCACTGTTATGGATCTGAGTTAAACTCTGGGCTTTCATAACATGGGGCCTTCCAGGACGCCCCTGTTCCCAGCTTTATTACCTCTGACATCCAACCACTTGTGAAAGAAAGAAATTAAGCCAAAGAGGGTAATAAGTAACAATTTTTGAAACTGTGTCTTGTTCGTGGTGGTTTACTTGGGAGAAGAATAACAGATGTGACAAACCCTCCCTGGCGGGTTCTGGACCAGACCCGTACCCAGGGCTGGACGGAATTAGCGTCACCAGTCCCTGATCTAGACAGGCCCAGGGCTTTTACCCAAACCCTGCTCCCCAACAGTCAGATCGCCTGGGAGCTCCTGGGTCCCTGCCACGCCTGCTGAACCACAGCAGCCAGGGAGAGGCCTGGGAATCTCCATTCTACAGTGTGACCGGTCACTCTGATGCTTGGCTGTGTCCTCTATCCCTGCCTGGCCCTGCCACACCTCCTCCAGGTCATCCGCACACAGTAGCCTCAGGGGACGAGGCCACCCTACCTCTTTTTTCAAGTTCTGACTCATAACCTGCAGCAGCATTGTCCCAAGTGGGTCCCAACCTGCCTGTCATGGGAGAGGGTTCTACTGTCTGGTACATCCGGAGTGGACGTTGGTTGACGCCCCAGTTCGCAGGCAGCGTGGGCCCCCATTGCTCACCTCCAAAAATACACAGAGGCAACATTCTCAGCCCTGAGCTACTGAAATCCCATCTGTCTTTCTCGGAAGATTAAACACAAGAAGGCAATCAATGAATCTATCATTTTGTGCATCCTATGGCAAATATTAGCTACTGTGTGCTTCTTTTATGAGAAACTAGAATAATCCTTTGAGTCCTAGCCAGGCCCCAGCTCCCTGACTGAAAAATAGGGCTTACTTCATATAAAATATGGAAATTGGCAATGGTTAGGCTCAGAGAAGACAAGTCACCTGTCCAAGGCCACCCAGTTGAGATTTGAACCCAGCCCAGCTGAATCTAAAACCCGTTTCTGCCCTCATGCCTGTGTGCTTCCCAAAGATGAAAACACCAACTGAAACAGAAGGTCAGGACCCAAGAGAAAAGTTCCACGAGGGATAATAAGTGGGGGCAAGAAGAAGGCAAACCTGGCTCCTAGAGGTGAGGCTTCCGATGTGGCTGCAACCCCGCTGGCAGACCACAGGGACAGATACGAACAGGTGGGTGGGTCTCCGTATCACAAGGGAGGCCCCATCCACGTTCCTGAAAAGAAAACTCTGTAGCAGTTGACCTGGGAATCCTGCGTGATAAAATAGAAATATAATTCTGAATGCCATTTTCATGGAGAGATGGAGCGGGAGGACACCCTGCTCACAGCTGTTTCTTACAAAGTCCTCAGCAGAAGTCAGTGGCACAGCAGGAAACTGGCTCAGCGAGGACCCGTCCTTGACACACATGGTCCTGTGGTCTGGATATGCGGGCTTCTTGCTCCAGAGGTAGACTTCAGAGTACCCAGAGACGTGGACCGACGGCGTATCCTGCAAATACTCATCCGTCTTTCAAAAGCAGTCGTTGGGCTTTTGGTAGAAGCCAGAGAGCAGAGACACCGTTGAGCTGATGATGCATGGGTATTGTCCGTGAGGCTGACAACCAGGCGTACGGGCGAGGAATTTAATCAAAATTCCTGCTGGGATTAAATGTCTCCATATCTCCAGAGAGACACTGCAGGAAACCAAATGGTTACGAACAGGAGTAGTTTGCGCCCCGCTTCAAAAGATAACCAACTGTCTGATCCCATCCCTCAAATTCCACACAGCAGAGCTTGGCCAGAATTCCTGGGCATGGAAACGCCGTTTGCCAACTGCAGCCATGGAGAAGCACCTGGCGCCACCTGGACCATCTGATTTTAGCCACAGGGAGCCCCCACGCACCCTTCAGACAGAACAGCTTAGAAATGAGCTTCCTACAATTGAATAAATAAACTTTCTTTATAGAGTTGTTGTTGTTCATTTAAAACTCCTTAGATTCTCACTTCACTTACATCTTTAAAATCCAACAGGATCGTAGAAGGATTATTCTCCTTTTTTTCCCCCTCTATCCTTGGGGAAGAAGTAAAATACGCTAATGATTTTCTTCTGGTTTAATAAAGAAAAATAACAAATATTATACCTTTAAGAAAACAAAGACATTGGTTCAAATATTACCGCCACTTCAACACATTGTTAAGTAAGACACCTTATCAGAATTACAGCTCAATTTTAAGACAAAAGTGACCTTTTCCAGGCAAAAGACACTCTCCAGAGTCCAGGATCTTGGAAGATGCCTTCATTAGCCGTGACGTTTCCAAGCTTCCAAGCACAGCTTTCTTTGCTACAGCGTTAGGGGAAGGTAGACAGGGCTACAGTTTCCAAGCTAAGCCTGAGAAACTCAACACTAACCACAGAGAGAACACACAGGCAATAATATCTTAGCAAATAGAAGCGGAGACAGAGAATGTTCCCTTCCTGCCAGCAATCGGATGACAGTCCGTTGCACCATCACCCACAGTCAGACGCTGGGGGATCTGCCAGGCCTGTCTTCATTCATGTGATCCAGAGTGAGGGGCGCTAGTCATGTGACCTCCACTTTGCAGGCACAGGGGAGACACTGGGGCTGGAAACAAGGACAGGTCCAGCATGGGCACATGGGTGGCTGGCCTCCAAGATGATGCCCAGGGACCCCATCTCCTGGTGTTTACACTGTCACATAGTTCCTTCCTGTGGCATTGGGACTGGTCTATGTGACCATCTGACAAAAGTGATGTCACCTCAAGATTAGGGTATAAAAAGACTGTGGCTTCCTTCTTTGTATCTATCTCTGTCACTCTCCTCCTCTTTTTCTCTCTGTTTTTCTGTCTCTCTCTGTTTTATGTCTCTTTTTATGTCTCTGACTCCCTCTCACCTGCCTATTTCTGTCTCTCCCTCTTCTATCTCTGTCTCTCTCTTCCTTTTCTCTATCTCTCTGTCTCTCACTTCCCTTTTTCTGTCTCTCTCTCTCTGCATCTCTGTCTCTTTGTCTCTGTCTCTCTTTCACTTCTCTTTTTCTATCTCTCTTTGTCTCTGTCTCTCTCATTTCCCTTTTCTGTCTCTCTCATTTCCCTTTTCTGTCTGTCTCTGCCTCTGTCTCTCTGTCTGTCTCTCTCACTTCCTTTTCTCTCTCTCTTTCTCTTTCTCTCTCTCTCTGGGGAAAGCAAGCAGCCATGCTGTAAAGCAGCCTTACAGAGAGGCCATCAAGTGAGAGCTGCGTCCTGGCCCCGCCGACAGCCAACTGAGTGTACCCGGAAGCAGCCCCTCTGGCCCCAGACGCGGCCTTCAGATGAGGCAGCCTTGGCTGACAGCTTGATGAGAAACCCTGAGACAGAACCCCCAGCTGAGTCCCTCCTAGATTCCAGACTCTCAGAAACCACGAGACACCATCAATGTCTATTGCTCTAAGCTGGGTCACTTGGGAGCAGCCGTAGATAGCGAGTATGTCAGGGACCCAGGCAGAACCAGGCAGGGCCCTTCCTGAGGATGACAAGGGACATGAGCTGGACGTTGCAGGGAAGCGTTAGGCCACAGCAAGAGAGGCCAGGCAAAGGCCCACAGAGCCAGGAGAGGGACTGTCTAGGAGAGAGTCCTGGGGCCATCACCTGGACCCATGAGTCCAGAGCCCTTCAGGAACTCCCAAAGGCACTAATTAATTACATCCTCCTTTCTAATTCCATTTTGAAGTGTGTATCTTGCAAAGGTGCAAGCCCAGACTGAATTACTGGGTGTGTGAGGCTCTGCTCAGGGCCCACACCCTATCCAGGGACCAGAGGTGGCCCCAGAGTCAGCACAGATGGGGCAGCCGTGTAGCCCAAGACCCAGCAGGAGTTGGAGGAAGGGTAGACTTCCCTGTGAGCTCCCGGCCCAGGGGTTGTGGTGCTGTGGGGCTCTGGGGGCCCCTGCCTCCAGCCTCCTGTCACTGCAGGAAACAAGAGAAACTGCAGATGTCAGCGAGTGACCCATGAGCTCGGAGCTCTGGGGATCTCCCTTCAGAGGAGCTGCTCCAACAAGGTGGAAACGAACAACGGGATGCCTGGGACTTTCTGTGGCATTTCCACATGGACCACTTGGCCACAGCACAGGAGATACCGCTCCTGGCCACGGGCATGGCCCTCACCCCTGCATTGCCAGGACCTCTGGGGGAATGCAGACAGCCCCAGTTGGGCTGGGCAGGTGAGCCTCCGCCCTGCCTTCTGCATCCCCCTCCCTCAGGCCCAGCCTAGTCTCCTCTTGCTCTTCCTCTGAAATGGGCTCCTCGCATTGCTGTAACCCAAACTCTGTTGAAAAGGACTGGCACTCAGTGGTCACCCTGCCTGTCCATGTGTAGCAGGAGTGGTCACCCTGCCTGTCCGTGTGCAGCAGGAGGTCCCTCTGTCATGTGAATCATTCACGCCCATTCAAATATTTAATTCTACAACTGCACTGCAGAGGGAAACTTGCTTCCCTCTTGTAGCACCTGGCAGCTCTTGTAGCACCCGTCCCCTGGGGTCCTCGCTGGCAGGAGATGTGTCTGTCTGCCCTGCAGACACACAGGGAGGCACCTGTGTTGCTCTCGACCAGCCTTCTGCCACACACATCGTGTCCAAAACTGAGAAAGATGCCCGGCGGAAACAGGACACAGGCGTTGGCAGCAGCTGACGTTCCAGCCTCCACTCTGGCACTCGTTAACTGTGTGACTTTGAGTGGCGGCTTCGGCCCTTCTGTGCCTGGGTTTCTGTCCCCTGGAAAGGAAGGAGGCTGCTGTGTGTTCAGTGAGAAAGCCCACTGTGAACGCTCCAAGGTGAACAAGTGAGCCAGCGCCCGGTGCCTGCTGTGAGCCCACTGCTCCCAGCCTGTGCAGTGCCAGTGGCCTGGGACGGGAACCCTGGCACCGTTCCTGTTTCCCTGAGGGACTGGCAGTGCACAGGCTCCCAGGATGCAAGGTCATGTGTCCTGGGCTCTGCCTCTGGGGGCTTCAGGGAAGAGCATGAGCCTCAGACACTGGACCCTCGGCCCCAGGCATTCAGGGCACAGCAACAGCCCATGCCACCGGCACCCTGTCTCCAGCCTCAACACACCCTTGTTCTTCAAGCTGTGCTGGGAAAGCCTCCTCCTCCTTCTGTGAGGCCCCCTTACCTCGCTTTTCCTTTTGAAGATGGAAGATTCTGGAACACAGTGTGCTGCCTTGCTGCCTTCCTGTCATGATTAGCGGCTGGATATGGGGCAGGCAGAGACTGTGTGTTTCAGGGAAGCAGAACTCAGTGGCTGGCACTGTGGAAGACGAGGGAGGTGAGCTGCCACAGAAGACGGCGACGGCAGGGAGCAGATAAGACCCAAGGCGGAGGGGGCAGGGAGGGACGTGGAACATTCCAGGCACACGGAGCAGGCAGGCCCCACTGGAGTGAGGGTTTCATTCAGGAGGAGCGTGAGGTTGAGGAGTGAAGTCCATGCACGGCCACGGCACAAGGTGCTTGGCTGTCCATCCGAGAGCTCTAGGGGGGCACTGCCCCCAACTCCCGTCACTGCTGCCCGCCCGCAGGAGCCTGCAGTGATTTCCTGTTCCCCAAGGCGTTTGGACAGAGTGTGGAGTCCCAGTGACCTCGGGTGACAGTCTCCTGAGGAGTTGAAGCAGGGATGAACCAGCATCACTCCCAGCCTTTCACAGATGAGGAAGCCGAGGCCCAGCCAGGGGAACAACCCACACCCAGGCTCAGCCCAGGTGCAAGGCGATTGGCTCAGCCCAGGTGCAAGGTGATCCTGTGGCCTGGCTCCAGCCTCCCGGCCTGGTCTGCCACCAATAGCCCATTGCTATTATCTGCTCCAAGGGGAAAGGAAGCTGTGCCCCAGTGCCCATGGCCTGGCCTGGAGTCCAGAGGCACTGGTCCCCATTCCTTACCGCTGAGTTGAGCTGGTGGGGGTGGGGGATGGTAAATAGTTTACCCAGGGCCATGTGGCTAATAGACTCAGTCTGTCAGGAGAATAAGCTGCTCTCTGTGCCCGCCCAGTGGGCAGTGTGGCCCTGCTCCTCTCTCTGTGCCCGCTCAGTGGGCAGTGTGGCCCCACTCCTCTCTCTGTGCCCACCCAGTGGGCAGTGTGGCCCCGTGCCTCTCTGTGTGCCTGCCCAGCCAGCAGTGTGGCCCCGCTCCTCTCTGTGTGCCCGCCCAGCCAGCAGTGTGGCCCCGCTCCTCTCTGCGTGCCCGCCTGGCCAGCTGTGTGGCCCCGCTCCTCTCTCTGTGACTGTCCTTCTGGGCAGCTCTGGCTCCACCCGGGACCACAGGAAAACACAGATTCAAGAGCACTTGGTTGATTCATGGGGGTCACAGCCGCTGCTGTGCACCAGCAACCCAGGGCCCTCAGCCCAAGTGCCTCCCAAGAACTGCTGGGGGCCGGGGGCGTTGGCTCATATCTGTAATCTCAGCACTTTGGGAGGCCGAGGGAGGCTGATCATTTGAGATCAGTTCAAGATCAGCCTGGGCAATGTGGCAAAACCCTGTCGCTACTAAAAATACAAAAATTAGCCGGCGTGGTGATAGGAACCTGTAATCCCAGCTACTGGAAGGCTGAGGCAGGAGAATCACTTGAACCCGGCAGGTGGAGGCTGCAGTGAGCTGAGATCGCACCACTGCACTCCAGCCTGAGTGACAGAGTGAGTCTCTGTCTCAAAAATTAAAAAGACACAAAAGAACTTCTGGGACCTGGGACCCCCTCCCAGGCTCAGGCATGACCCCATTGCCACCTGCTCTCTGGGCTCAAACTTCTCCCAGGGGCCACTCCCAACCACCTGCTGCTTTCTAAGCTGCACCCTGCACTCCCATCCCCGGGGCTCCCCCATTTCCCTCTCCGCCCTCACAGCTGACAAGGTGTCTCCAGCATTAGACAAGCAAACACATGCAGCACACACATCACCCGCCTTGGGCACAGCGGCTGTTCAGCATTAGATTTAACTCTGAATACTTCACTGAATTTAAGACACCATTGACAGCAAAGCGCCGCGTTATTTTATGAACCACTAAGAAAGAGAAAATGCTGCCAATTAAACTGACATGACGCTTTCTTATCACTCATAACTTTTATTTTACGCTTATTGAAGGAGCTCTTCAGGACTTAATTAGACATGGATTTGTACTGGCCATCACTGGGGCACACACGTAAAAGAAAGATCTCAGCAAAATAAATTTGTTCAGATATTTCTAAACTTTGTGCACATTATTAAGTCCAAAGCTTCCAACTCCATTTCCCTCTGAGCCATCGAGCCCTGTGCTCACCCTCACAGGCATGTCCTCGGAGCTGTCGGAAGCATCCCGGGTGCTGCTTATCCTCAGAGAACACGTGAAAGGATGAAGGGCCATAGCTGCAGGACTGAGGCCTGCCCGGGTCCGATGGGGTCAACCTCTGCCTCCCACGTAGGGGATTTCTGCCAAAGGCCTGATTCTCTACATCCCAGGTCACTTCCTTTCCACCACTGTTTCTAGATTTTTCTTCCAGACCCACACCCAGATGCAAGCTTTGAGACTGAGGCTGTCTCGTTCAGGCATAGGCAGGCCCAGTGGCTACATGGCCAACCACTGTGGTGAGGCATCTTCAGTTACAAGATACGTCCTAATTTGGGAAATGTCCCAGCATTCAAAGCTGACCCAGGTGTGGTGGCTCACTCCTAGCACTGTGGGAGGTAGAGACAAGAGGATTGCTTAAGCCGAGGAGTTGGAGATACGCCGGGGCAGCATAGCAAGACCCCAACTCTGCCGAGACCAGCTCGGTCATGGAGACCCCAACCCAGGCGGTGCTGAAGGAATTAAGAAACAGACACAGAGATAGAGAGAAAAAAGTGTGGGACAGACAGGGGCCTCAGCATTCCCAGCTGACAGTCTCCAACAGAGTTTGCCCCACGCATTTATTGACAGCAAGCAAGTGATAATCATTGTTTAACTAAAAGCGTTATTTGCAGGGAACAAAGCATTCTTTACCAGTGGCAAGAAACAGGCTCTGGCTCGCTGACCTACTGCAGCTGGGACGTGTCTTTGAGGCACGCGTTGCTCATGCTATTGTTTTTGGTTCAGAAGCCCCCCAAGCGGTTGTCCACCCACGGGCGGGTTAGGTCTTTCTTTCCTTGGCTCCAGTAAGCCAACAGCCTCTAGCAATGTGTGTCACCACCATCACGAGGAGGTCACAGTGCCATAGATATTCTGTTTCTTTAAGGCCTGTATATGCCAGGCTTGGAGCCTGTTCTCAATTGCCCCCAACACAACTCTACAAAACACAGAAAATTAACCAGGCGATGGCACGTGCCTGCAGTCCCAGGTACCAAGGAGGCTGAGGTGAGAGGACGGCTTAAGACCAGGGGGTCGAGGCTGCAGTGAGCCGTGATCACACTGCACTGCAGCCTGGGTGACAGAGTGAGACCCTGTCTCACAAAAATGAAATAAATAAAAACTGCATCCTCAACAGGCTGAGGCCGGAGGAAACTGTAAACTTAGGAGTTCAAGGCCAGCCTGGGCAACATAGCAAGACTCTAATTTTTATTTTCTTTTTTTTCCCCAGAGACCCTAATTTTTTAAATTTAAAAAAATGATAATAATAATAATAGGACACTGTGTGTTTTACACACTAAGCCGCCAACCAGCCTCAAACTCTCCCTCTCCCTGGTAGTCACCAGAAAGTGATCAACCCACTCCCTGCCTCCTTCTCAACCCTGCGTTGACTCTAGACACCATGCAGTCCCAGCTCTGCTGCAACCCAAAGGCCTTGGTGCTTCCCGTGCCCCCCGGTGCCTCATCTGTGAACCGGGGGTGTGAACATAGCAGAGCCTCCCCTTGAGGCTGTGATAAGAACTAAGGAAGCAATATTCTTAAAGCCTGTTGGTTCCTAGAGCAGAAAGATGTCAGTGCTGGCCACACCATAGCTCAATTCCATAGCATCATCCAATAGGATCATGACTGCATCCCACACTATCCCTCCACGCCGCACCATCACTCAGTCCCACACCATCACTTCATCACACCATCCTTCCATCCCGTAACATCACTCCATTCACACCATCACTCCATCCCATCCCACACCA
>PVKV010037453.1:0-14782 GCA_004027835.1 Alouatta palliata
GACCAGGATGGTCTCGATCTCTTGACCTCGTGATCCACCCGCCTCGGCCTCCCAAAGTGCTGGGATTACAGGCGTGAGCCACTGCGCCTGGCCTAGAAACATATTCTTTCATAGTTCTGGGACTGGAGTCCTAAATCAGGGTGTCAACAGGGCCGTGCTCCCTCTGAGACACTGGGCGGGCCTTTTGTGGCCTCTTAGCCTCTGGCGGTGGTCATCAGCCCTGCGCGTTCCTCAGCCTGTAGCTGCCTCACTCTAGTCTCTGTCTCTCATCGCATGGCTGTCTTCTTCATATGGGTCTCTCTTCTTCTTGTAAAGACATCAATCAAACTGGATTATGGCACACCCTAAAGACCTCATCTTAACTTGATTCCATCTGCAAAGATCCTAATTCCAACTGAAGCCATATTCCGAGGTACTCACTGCATCATCATAACGGTATTTCTATTTTATTTATTTATTTATTTGAGACAGTCTTGCTCTGTTGCCCAGGCTGGAGTGCAGTGACGTGATCTCTGCTCACTGCAAATTTGGCCTCCTGGGTTCAAGCGATTCTCCTGCCTCAGCCTCACAAGTAGCTGGGACTATAAGCGCCCAACACCACGCCCAGCTATTTTTGTATTTTTAGTAGAGACGAGGTTTCATCATGTTGGCCAGGATGGTCTCAAACTCCTGACCTCAGGTGACTCACCCATCTCGGCCTCCCAAAGTGCTGAGATTACAGCCGTGAGCCACTGCACCTGGTCCTTACCTATTTTTAAATTGAGTTGCTTGTTTTTTTTGTTGTTGAGTTATAGGAGTTCTTTATATATTCTGGATAGCATCCCTTATCAGATATATGATTTGCAAATGTCTTCACCATTCTGCAGGTTGTCGTTTTATTTATTTGTTTGAAACCGAGTCTTACTCTGTTGCCCAAACTGGAGTGCATTGGCATGATCTTGGCTCATTGCAACCTCTGCCTCCAGGGTTCAAGCAATTCTCCTGCCTCAGCCTTCCAAGTAGCTGGGACTACAGTGTGGGCCACCACGCCTGGTTAATTTTTATATTTTTCTTTCTTTCTTTCTTTCTTTTTTTTTGTGAGGCAGAGTTTTGCTCTCATTGCCCAGGCTGGAGTGCAATAGCGCGATCTCAGCTCACCACAACCTCCACCTCTCAGGTTCATGTGATTCTCCTGCCTCAGCCTTTCGAGTAGCTAGGATTGCAGGCATGTGTCAACATGCCCAGCTAATTTTGTATTTTTAGTAGAGAAGGAGTTTCTCCATGTTGGTCAGGCTGGTCTTGAACTCCTGACCCAGGTGATCTGCTGGCCTCGACTTCCCAAAAGCGCTGGGATTACAGGCGTGAGCCACCACGCCCAGCCAATTTTTGTATTTTTAATAGAGACAGGATTTCACCATGCGGGCCAGGCTGGTCTCAAACTCCTGACCTCAAGTGATCTGCCCACCTCGGCTTCCCAAAGTGCTGGGATTACAGGCAGGAGCCACCACACCTGTCCACCAATTTTTTTTCTTTGTCCTTTTGGTGGTGTTGTACCTAAGAAACCCAAAGTCACAAGGATTTTCTTCTGTGTTCTCTTCTCGAAGTTTTGTAGTTTCAGGTTTTATATTTAGGTCCATGAGCTCCTTGGATCTGTTGTTTGATGTCTTTCATTAATTTTGGAAAACTTATTGGGTATTATAATTTTTTACTTTTATTAAAATAATATAGAGATGGGGTCTTGCTATGTTGACCAGGCTGGTCTTAATGTCCTGGCCTCAAATGATCCTCCCATCTTGGCCTCCTACAGTGCCAGGATTACAGGTGTGAGCCACTCTGCCTGGCCTGGCATTTTAAATTTCAAATACTTCTTCTATCCATCTGATTCTGTTCTTCTGGGATTCCAATTACATATATTTTTAAAGACTGTTTTATATTGTCTCCTAACTCTAGGATGCTCTGTTCTGTTTCTGTGTTTTTTTCCCTTAGAGACAGGGTCTTAATGTGTCACCTAAGCTGGAATGCAGAGGCACAATCGTAGCTCACTGCAGCCTCAAACTCTTGGGCTCAAGAGATTCTATGACCTTGGCCTCCCAAGTAGCTGGGACTACAGACGTGCATCACCATGCCTGGCTAATTTTTTTAAATTGTTTTGTGTAGATACATAGTCTCACTGTATTGCCCAGGCTGGTCTCAAACTCCTGGCCCATAGCAACCCTCCTACCTCGGCCTCCTAAAGTGCTGGGATTATAGGCATAAGCCACTGCTCATGGCCCAGGTTCACTGATTATTTCCCTAGTTATGCTGTCTTCTGATGTGCCTATCAAAGTCATTCTCTTTTACTGTGATGTTCATTTCTAGCATTTTATTTATTCTTTCTTATAGTTTCCATCTCTTTAATGAGATTCTCCAACTATTCATACATGCTGTTCACCTTTTCCCTCATTACCTTTAACATATTAATCATAATTATTAAAATTGCATAATAGTTCCAACCTCTGGGTCATATCTCAGTCTGATTCTGTTGATTGTTTTGTCCCTTGACAGTGTGTTACTTTTCTTGATTCTTTGTGTGTCTCATAATTTTTGGTTAAAAGCTGGGATCTTGTATAGGTTAGTAGAGACTGAGGTAAATAATATTTATACCTGGAAATGGGCATACTTCTTCTTCTGTTTTTTTTTTTTTTTTAGCAGGGTCTTGCTCTGTTGCCCAGGCTGAAGTGCAGTGGTGCAATCATAGCTCACTGCAGCCTTGAACTCCTGAGCACAAGTAATCCTACTGCCTTAGCCTCCTGAGTAGCTGGGACCTCAGGCATACTCCACATGCCTGGCTAATTTATTTATATTTTGTAGAGACAGGGTCTTGCTATGTTGCCCAGGCTGGTCTTGAACTCCTGGCCTCAAGTCCTCCCAAAACATTGTGATTACAGGTGTAATCACTGCCAGGCACACTGGCTCATGCCTGTGATCCCAGCCCTTTGGGAGGCTAAGGTGGGCAGATCACCTGAGGTTGGGAGTTCCAGACTAGCCTGGCCAACATGGTGAAACCCCATCTCTACTAAAAATACAAAAATTAGGCTGGGTGTGGTGGTTCACGCCTGTAATAACCAGCACTTTGGGAGGCTGAGGTGGGCAGATCACAAGGTCAATAGATCAAGACCATCCTGGCCAACATGGAGAAACCCTGTGTTACTAAAAATACAAAAATTAGCTGGGCATGGTGATGTGTGCCTCTAGTCCCAGCTACTTGGGAGGCTGAGGCAGGAGAATGGCTTGAATCCAGGAGGTGGAGGTTGCAGTGAGCTGAGATTGTGCCACTGCATTGCAGCCTGGTGACAGAGTGAGGCTCTGTCTCAAAAAAACCAAATAACCAAAACAAACAACAACAACAACAACAACCAAAAAACAGGTGTGAGCCCTGTGCCTTGCCTGGTCTTTCATGTAGGGAGCTAGTCCATCTAGCCAGGAGTTATGCTGGCTTTGCGGTTTGGTGTTGTTCTGTTGCCCTCAGTGCCCCACAGTTCTCCAGCATCACCTTGCTTGAATAATAATATCGAGCATCTTCTCATGTGCTTATTCACCATACATGTATCTTCTTTGATGAAATGTATTATTCAAATCTTTTTTTTTTTCTTTTTTTCAGACAGGATCTTGAACTCTTGGTCTCAAGCAATCCTCCAGCTTCCCAAAGTGCTGGGATTGTAGGCATGAGCTACCACACCCAGCCTATTCAAATCTTTTGCCCATTTTTCTTTATCAGGTTGCTTGATATTCCTCTAACATACACTAAGTGTTTAGGATGGGGCCTGACTTGCTAGAAAGCTTTTTCCCAATGTCGGATCCGCTCTCAGTTTTTTTGAGACAGAGTTTCACTCTTGTTGCCCAGGCTGGAGTGCAATGTCTTGATATCGTCTCACGGCAACCTCTGCCTCTGGGGTTCAAGTGATTCTCTTGCCTCTCAAGTACCTAGGATTACAGGCATGAGCCACCATACCTGGCTAATTTTCGTATTTTTAGCAGAGACGGGCTTTTGCCATGTTGGCCAGGCTTGTCTCAAACTCCTGACCTCAGGTGATCCGCCTGCCTAGGCCTCCCAAAGTGCTGGGATTACAGGCATGAGCCACCATGCCCAGTCTTTTTTAGTTTTTTGAAATGGAGTCTCACTCTGTTGTCCAGCCTGGAGTGCAGTGGCACAATCTTGGCTCACTGCAACCTCTGCCTCCCGGGTTCAAGTGATTCTTCTGCCTCAGACTCCTGAGTAGCTGGGATTACAGATGCCCATCGCCACACCTGGCTAACTTTTGCATTTTTAGTAGAAATGGGGCTTCACCATATTGCCCAGGCTGATCTCAAACTCCTGATGTCAAGTGAACCTCCTGCCTCAGCCTCCCAAAGTGCTGTGATTACAGGTGTGAGCCACTGCACCCAGCCTCCACTCAGTTTTAGGTCTTCCCTTTGCATTTGCTTCCCAGAGAGAGTCTCTGCCTGCATTCTTTTTTTTTTTTTTTTTGAGATGGAGTTTCGCTCTTGTTGCCCAGGCTGGAGTGCAATGGCGCAATCTCGGCTCACCGCAACCTCCGCCTCCTGGGTTCAAGCAATTCTCCTGCCTCGGCCTCCCGAGTAGCTGGGACTACAGGCACGTGCCACCATACCCAGCTAATTTTTGTATTTTTAGTAGAGACGGGGTTTCACCATGTTGACCAGGATGGTCTCGATCTCTTGACCTCGTGATCCACCTGCCTCGGCCTCCCAAAGTGCTGGGATTACAGGCGTGAGCCACCGCGCCCGGCCTCTCCCTGCATTCTTGCCCTTCCTCCAGCAGTAGACACACAACTGTAACTTGTTATTCAGTTTTTTTAAAGCCTGTTTTGTTTTGTTTTTTTAGGCAGGGGTGTCAGTGGGCTGGGATGGCATTCTCCATTGTTCTGGGTCAGCTCCAGTTTTAGGCAGGAGCTGGGTCTCAGAACTCCTGCTCCTGCCCCAGTAGCAGGTGAGGTCTAATGGTCTGAGCCCAGGATGTATTTCCGCCCTTCCCCTGAAATTAAGAGGGTATTTCTGTTTGATTCCCTCACCTGCAGTGGGTCTTCATCTGTGCCTTGAGGGCTTTTCCCACCCTGACCCCACTGCTTAGGGCTTTTGTCCCATAGAGGAGAGAATGGAAATAGAGACAGTGAGTGGAGCTTCATGCTCTCTTCAGGGACTGCTGGAGGCCTTCTCAGGCTTCTTGCCCTGCACCAACCTTTCTTATGAGCACCTGGTGATGTACCTAGAGAAGAGCCTGAGAGTGGGTAGAAATTCTCCTTGTGTCTGCAGCTCCTAGAGATTCTATACTTTACAGTAGCTTGCACTCTACATTTAGCAAGTTGCTAAGATTTTTAGCTGATGTCTTAGTCATTTTCTGCTGCTATAACAGAATGCCATAGACCGTGTAATTTATAAAGAACAGAAATGGTTCTGGAGGCTGGGAAATCCAAGATCAAATGGTCAGCATCTGGTGAGGGCCTTCTTGCTCTGTCATCCCATGGCAGAAGGGCAGAGAGGGTGAGAGAGAGCAAAAGGAGCCAAACTTGTCCTTTTATAAGAAACCCACTCCAGGCCAGGCACCGTGGCTCACACCTGTAATCCTAGCACTTTTGGAAGCCGAGGCGGGTGGATCACCTCAGGTCAGGAGTTCAAGAACAGCCTGGCCAACATGGTGAAACTCTGTCTCTACTAAAACTACAAGAATTAGCCAGACAATGGTGGACGCCTGTAATCCCAGCTACTAGGGAGGCTGCGGCAGGAGAATTGCTTGAACGTGGGGAGGTGGAGGTTGCTGTGAGCTGAGATCACGCCACTGCACTCCAGCCTGGGTGACACAGTGAGACTCTGCTCTGTCTCAAAAAAAAAAAAAAAAAGGAAACTACTCCAGCAATAATGAACCCACTCCTCCCAGGATAACAGCATTAATGCATCTATTCATGAAGGCAGAACCCTATCATTAGACTCCACCTCCCAACATTGTTGCATTGGGTGTTAAGTGTCTGGGGACACATTCAAATCATAGCAGTTGAATTCTTCTTCTCAGCTTATATGGTGTCTGGCATCTGTGCTATCAGGTCCCTTCTGTCCTTAGAGATTAGTTGATTTCCCTATGACCTCAGCTCCAAAAAGTTGTGATTTTGCTAATTATGTAGTTTTTTTTGTTTTTTGAGACAGGATTTCGCTCTGTTTCCCGGGCTGGAGTGCATCGGCACCATCATGGTTCACTGTAGCCTCAGTCTCCTGGGCTCAAGCAATCCTCCTGCCTCAGTCCTAGTAGCTGGAACAATAGGTGTGCGGCACTATGGCTGGCTAATTCTTTTTTTTTCTCTATTTTGAGAAGAAGTCTCACTGTGTTTCCCAGGCTGGAGTGCAGTGGCACAATCTCGGCTCACTGCAACCTCTGCCTCCCGGGTTCAAGCAGTTCCCCTGCCTCAGCCTCCCAAGTAGCTGGGATTACAGGCATGCGCCGCCATGCCTGGCTCATTTTTTTTGGTATTTGTTTAGTAGAGACGGGGTTTCACTGTGCTGGCCAGGCTGGTCTCAAACTCCTGACCTCGTGATCCGCCCGCCTCGGCCTCCCAAAGTGCTGGGATTTCAGGCATGAGCCACCACTCCCTGCTGCCTGGCTAATTCTTATATTTTCTATAAAGGCAGAGTTTCACCCTGTTGGCTACTCTGGTCTCAAACTCCTGACTTCAAGCAGTCCTCCCACCTTGGCCTTCCAAAGTGTTGGGATTACAGAGGTGAGGCACTGCACCCAACCTAATGATTCACCTTTACGGTAGCTAGAAGTCCAGTGTTGTGCATTTACTGAGTGCCCACAGTGTGCCAGGCTCTGCGAGGCTCAGGCTCCAAGCAGGGGACAAGACAGGTGCAGGCCCTGCCCTCACGGGGCACATGGCCATCCTGGGTTTCTGCACGTGCACCTGGTGGATCTCGTTGGCACCTGCCAGCAGCCTAAACCAGTGGGAATTATTGCCTTCCTCCACGGCAGCAGATCTGAGGCTTGGAGGGGAGAAGCCAGCCAACTGGAGCTGGGAGGCCGCTCCTGCCCTGGCCTGACTGCTTCCCAGGAGCAGCTGCATAGCCCTGCTGGGGCTGGTGTCTGGAGCTGCAGTCACGGGACTTGTGCCTCCTCTTCCCTTGCTGCCCTACTCACCAATCAGGCCCAGCAGGCAGTAGACTGGACCTCATATTACATTCCTTTTTTTTTAGACTAAATCTTGCTCTGTTGCCCAGGCTGGAGTGTAATGGCGCGATTTCAGTCCACGGCAACCTCTGCCTCCCGGGTTCAAGTGATTCTCTTGCCTCAGCTTTCTGAGTATCTGGGATTACAGGCATGTGCCACCACGCCCAGCTAATTTTTATATATGTATTTTTACACGAGTCTCGCTCTGTCGTCCAGGCTGGAGTGCAGTGGTACGATCTCGGCTCACTGCAACCTCTGCCTCCCGAGTTCAAGTGATTCCCCTGCCTCAGCCTCCCAAGTATCTGGGACTACAGGCACGCATCACTATGCCCAACCAGTTTTTTGTATTTTAGTAGAGATAGGGTTTCACCATGTTGGCCAGGATGGTCTCAATCTTCTGACCTCATGATCCGTCTGCCAAAGTGCTGGAATTACAGGTGTGAGCCACCGCGCCTGGCCCTTATATTACATTTCTATGGCTCAGTGCAATAGTTGAGATCTCAGGCTTGGGGAGGGGATGGCCAGGCTGCAGGGCTTTTTTTTTTTTTTTTGAGATGGAGTTTCCCTCTTGTTGCCCAGGCTGGAGTGCAATGGTGTGATCTTGGCTCACTGCAACCTCTGCCTCCCAGGTTCAAGCAATTCTCCTGCCTCAGCCTCCCGAGTAGCTGGGACTACAGGCACCCACCACATGCTCAGCTAATTTTTGTATTTTTAGTAGAGATGGGGTTTCACCAAGTTGGCCAGGCTGGTCTCGAACTCATGACCTCAGGTGATCTGCCCACCTAGGCCTCCCAAAGTGCTGGGATTACAGGTGTGAGCCACCATGCCCAGCCAGGGCTTTGAATTCTGGCCCTGTCACTTATCAGCTGTGACACCATGGCCAAGTGAATTCCCTCCTCTGAGTCTCGGTTAACTCATCTGTAAGATGGAAATAGTTTATCCCTATCTTGCAGATGGTTGTGAAATCAAATAAGAGAATGCACATGGTGCCAACAGTGCCAGGTCCCTGGCATGGGCAGAGCTGGGTGGAGTAGGAGGCTGCCTTGCCCAGCAGCTGCCATGCTGGTCTACCAGGACCTCGGGAAGGGACTCACTGCTGCCTGCCCTCTCCACCCAGGCATGTCTCCAGGCGTCAGCCTGGCCTCGTGACTTCAGAGTCAGCTGTGACCAGCCCCCTGTGAACGAACAGTAGAAACATTCAGGAAAAGTTTGGGTTCAGAGCAGAGCTGGGTTAGCAAGTCCAGGCTCTCAGCCACTGGTATGGCTGAATTGCATCATGGCCCCCTCCCTGCCCCCAGTTTGTATATTTAAATCCTAATCCCCAGAGCCTCAGAATGTGACTTGACTTGGAGATAGTGTCTTTATCGTGGTAGTCACCTGTAAAGGTCCTGCCTTCAAATAAGGGGTTATCAGAGTGAGCCCCATGCCAATATGACTGGTGACTGGTGTCGGTATACATAGAGGAGATTTGTATACAGAGACCCATCCACAGGGAGAACAGCAGGTGAAGATGAAGGCGGAGGTCGGGGTGATGCTTCTAGAAGCCCAGGGACGCCAACCAGAGGCTGGGAGAGAAGCCTGGAACAGGTTCTGCCCCACAGGCCTCAGGGGGACCCAGCCCTGCCGACACCTCCATCTGACTTCTGGCCTCCAGGATGCCAAGATAGTGAATTCCAATTACTGAAGCCGCTCGGTTTGTGGCACTTTGTTATATGGCAGCTGCAGAAAACTAAGCCACTAAGCCAGGAAGGGCTGAGGAGCCAGAAGGACCCTGGTCCCCCACCTCTTACTTCCTGTGGCACCTTGGAGAAGTCACTTACCCCTTGGAGCCTGGCTTTCCGCTGTACAAATGGGATGATGGGATGATCCTCCTGGCCCAGCTGCTCCTCTAGGGCTATTTGCAATGTCATTGATCACATGCTCTGAAGTTTGAAGGGAAGCTGTCTCCCACTGTGCTCGGCCCCGCAGCCCTCGGTTCACCAGCCAGGATCCTGAGGCCTTTGGCTCACCGGGCACCAGCGTCTACCGCTTCTAGGCCTCAGACATGGCCCAGAGCCTGCTGCAGGGCTGGCAGAGGGCTGGGCCATGTTCCGTAAGAGTATGAGTCAGTAATGGTGGGGCAGGAACGCCTGTTTTTCTTGTTTTTTTTTTTTTTTTTTTTTTTTTGAGACAGAGTTTCTCTCTGTCACCCAGGCTGGAGTGCAGTGGCGTGATCTCAGCTCACTGCAACCTCCCCCTGCCAGGTTCAAGCGATTCTCACTCCTTAGCCTCCTAAGTAGCTGAGATTGTAGGCGCACACCACCACACCTGGCTAATTTTATATTTCTAGTGGAGATGGGATTTCACCCTGATGGCCAGGCTAGTCTCAAACTCCTGACCTCAGGTAATCCGCCAGCCTTGGTCTCCCAAAGTGCTGGGATTACAGGTGTGAGCCACAGTGTCACAGTACCCGGCCTTGCTGTTCGTGTGTGTGTGCGTGCGTCTGCGCGTGTGTGTGCGTGTGTGTGCATGTCTGCGTGCGTGTGTGTGTGCACGTGTGCTTGTGTGTGCGTATGCATGCGTGTGTGTGCGTGTGCGTGTGTGCATGCGTGTGTGTGTGTGTGCACATGCACGCACGCATGCGCGCAGGGGTTGTTTCTGGTAGGGGACCTGTTCTCTTACACTAGATATTTCCTGTAAGAGATTCAGCATGTGCTCAGCATCACTGATCATCAGAGAAAGGAAAATCAAAATTCCAGCGAGATGTCACCTCGCCCCAGTTACAATGGCTTTTATCCAAAAGTCAGGCAAGGGGCCAGGCGTGGTGGCTCACGTCTGTAATCCCAGCACTTTCAGAGGCTGAGGTGGATGGATCACCTGAGCTCAGGAGTTTGAGACCAGCCTGGCCAGCATGGTGAAACCCCGTCTTACTACAAATGTAAAAATTAGCTGGACGTGGTGGCGCACACCTATAGTCCCAGCTACTTGGGAGGCTGAGGCAGGAGAATCGCTCAAACCCCAGAGGCAGAGGTTGCACTGCACTCCAGCCTGGGCAATAGAGCAAGACTCCATCTCAAAAAGAAAAAAAGGCCTGTCAAGGACATTCAGAAAAGGGAACCCTCACACACTGTTGGTGGGAATATAAATTAGTACAACCACTATGGAGAACAGTTTGAGGTTCCTTAGAAAACTAAAAATAGAGCTCCCATATGATCCCTAGCAGGATTTGCTGCTGGGTATATACCCAAAAGAAAGCAAATCAGTATATCGAGGTGATATCTGCGCTCCTACGTTTATTGCAGCAATGTTTACGATAGCTAAGACTTGGAAGCAACCTAAAAGTTCATCAACAGATGATTGGATAAAGAACATGTGCATATACGCAATGGAGTACAATTCAGCCATAAAAAAGAATGAGATCCTGTTGTTTGCAACAACGTGGATGGAACTAGAGGTCATCGTGTTAAATGAAATAAGCCAGACACAGGAAGACAAACATCGCACATTCTCACTTATTTGTGGCAGCTAAAAATTAAAATAATTAAACCTATGGTGATAGAGAGTAAAATGATGGCTACCGGAGGCTGAGAGGGTAGTGGAAGGGTGAGGCAGGGGAGGTGGGGATGGTTACTGGGTACAAAAAATAGAATGAATGAAGAAGGCCTAGTGTTCGATGCTACTGTGGTCACCCTAGCACAACAGGGTGGCTATGGCCAATTATAATTTATTGTACATTCAAAACAGAAATAAATGACCATACTGGATTGTTTGTAACACAAAGTATAAATGCTTGAGGGGATGGGTACCCCATTTTCCCTGATATGATTATTATACATCGCATGACTGTATTAAATATCTCATGTACCCTATACATATCTACACCTACTGTATACCCACAGGAATTAAAATTTAAAATTAAAAAAAGAGAGATTCAGCAAGTTTGGAACCCAGAAAAGCTTTTATTTTTTATTTATTTCTTTTTTGAGATGAAGTCTTGCTCTTGTCGCCCAGGCTGGAGTACAATGGTGGGATCTTGGCTAACTGCAACCTCAGCCCCCTGGATTCAAGCGATTCTTCTGCCTCAGCCTCCTGAGTAGCAGGATTACAGGCACACGCCACCACACCCAGCTAATTTTTGTAATTTTAGTAGAGACGGGGTTTCACCATGTTGGCCAGGCTGGTCTCGAACTCCTGACCTCAGGTGATCCACCCACACTGGTCTCACAAAGTGCTGGGATTACAGGCATGAGCCACCATGCCCAGCCAGGGCTTTGAATTCTGGCCCTGTCACTTATCAGCTGTGATACCATGGCCAGGTGAATTCCCTCCTCTGAGTCTTGGTTGCCTCGTCTGTAAGATGGGAATAGTTTATCCCTATCTTGCAGGTGGTTGTGAAATCAAGTAAGAGAATGCATGTGGTGCCCACACATGCATGCGTTGAGCCACTGCACCCGGCCTGGAAAAACTTTTCTAAAGTCTTCCCTCTTTGTGTGTGATTGGGAAACAGACAGAGAGTGGCCGGGGCTGGCCCAAGGCTACATAGCCAGGCAGCCGCAGGGCAGGCCGGCAGGGCACAGAGGGCTCTGTGCCCGCTATGCGCTCCAGGTGGAACTTGGTAGTGTGGGTTGTATCTCGCTGGTTCCCTCATGCCACAAATGGCAAGGGCTTCCAGGCCCGGGGGGAGCAGGACCCTCCTCTCCACAGCCTCTCCTAGGCCAGCTCCTCCTCCCTCCTCACCTGTGCACGTGTTCACCTCCAAGCCCTTGCTGGAGGGTTCCCTTGGACCAGTCAGGTGTCATCCAGGGATGCCAAGAGTGCTTCAAGTTCAGGGATTAAAAAAAAAAAAAAGAAGAGAAGAAGACTGGGGGTGCTGTGGCTCACAGCTGAAATCCCAGAACTTTGGGAGGCCGAGGCAGGCAGATCTCAAGTGCAGGAGTTCGAGACCAGCCTGACCAACTGGTGAAATCCTGTCTCTGCTAAAAATATGGTGAAATACTGTCTCTGCTTAAAATACAAAAATTAGCTGGGCTTGGTGGCACAGCCTGTAATCCCAGCTACTCAGGAGGCTGAGGCAGGAGAATCGCTTGAACCCAGGAGGCAGAGATTGCAGTGAGCCAAGATCGTGCCACTGCACTCCAGCCTGAGTGACAGACCAAGACTCAATCTAAAAAAAGAAAAAGACCAAGAAAGATCAGGGATTTATCACACGGTGAAGCCGCACAATTGTGGGGGACCTGGAAAGTGACAACCGGAAGGAGAAATTGGAGGATCAGAGGAAGCTTCACCATCGGTGGATGAAGAGTGAGGCACACCTAGCCTTGACCGTGCAGGGCGCGTCTCAAAGTCCACAGGAAGCTGCTGGCGAAGGGGAACCATAGCCTCTATGTGCCTGCACCTGCGTTCTAGCCAGTGGCCCCTTCCTCCCTCTGGGCCATGGTTCCCCCTCTCCTAGCCATGTTGTACTCCCCTTGAGACCCTAGTACGTGAACATTGAGATACAACATTAACTGTCAGCAGCTGCTCTGGCCCCACTCTGTAAGGAGCAGCACCATTAAGTTTAAAAACAAACAACAAAGGCCGGGTGAGGTGGCTCATGCCTGTAATCCCAGCACTTTGGGAGGCCGAGGTGGGCGGATCACAAGGTCAGGAGATCGAGACCATCCTGGCTAACATGGTGAAACCCCACCTCTACTAAAAATACAAAAAATTAGCTGGGCATGGTGGCACGTGCCTGTAGTCCCAGCTACTCAGGAGGCTGAGGCAGGAGAATTGCTTGAACCCTGGAGATGGAGGTTGCAGTGAGCCGAGGTTGTGCCACTGCACTCCAGCCTGGGCAACAGAGCGAGACTCTGTCTCAAAACAACAACGACGACAAAAGGAAAGCAAATAAACAGAAGAAAATGAACTGTTATAGATGCATTTTACCTTACAAAATAAGGGAGTAGGAGGGAGAGAAAGCACTGACTATACCTGCAAATACAGCTGACCCCTGAACAGTCTAAGTCTGATCCACTTATATGTGGATTTTCTTCCTTCTCTGGCCCCTCTGAGACAGCAAGACCCGCCTCTCCTCCTCCTCAGCCCACTCCACATGAAGATGAGGATGGACACCTTCATGATGATCCACTTCATTTAATGAACAGGAAATGTATTTTTTCTTCCTTATGATTTTCTGAATAACATTTTCATTTCCCTAGATTCCTGTTTTATTTTCTTTTGTTTTTTGAGACAGGGTCTTGCTCTATCACCCAGATCCTAGTGCAGTGGCCTAATCACAGCTCACTGTAGCCTCGATCTTCCCTGCTCAGGTGATCCTCCCATCTTAGCCTCTCAAGTAGCTGGGACCACAGGTGCATGCCACCATGCCTGGATAATCTTTAAATGTTTTTATAGAGACGGGGTCCCACTATGTTGCCCAGGCTGGTCTTGAACTCCTGGCCTCAAGCAATCCTCCTGCCTCACCTCCCAAAGTGCTGGGATTACAGACATGAGCCACTCTGCTCAGCCTCTAGCTTACTTTATTGTAAGAATACAGTGTAGAACACATATAACATACAGAATTTGTGTTCAAATAGTTTCTGTTATTGGTAAGGCTTCCAGTCAACAGTAAGCTATTAGTTAGGCCAGACACCGTGGCTCATGCCTGTAATCCCAGAACTTTGGGAGACAGACGGGCGGATCACCTGAGGCCAGGTGTTTGAGGCCAGCCTGGCTAACATGGTGAAACTCTGTCTGTACTAAAAATACAAAAATCAGCTGAGCATGGTGGCGGGCGCCTGTAGTCCCAGCTACTCAGGAGGCTTAGCCAAGAGAATGGCTCAAACCCAGGAGGAGGAGGTTGCAGTGAGCCAAGACCGTGTCACTGCACTCCAGCCTGGATGGCAGAGTGAGATTCCATCTCAAAAACAAACCAACCAAAAAAAGCAAACAAAATAAAACCAAACAAAAAATCCCAGTAAGCTATTAGTAGTTACGTTTTGGGGGAGTCAGAAATTCTATGCAGATCTTTGACAGCTGGGGAAGCTGGTGCCCCAAACCTCCCGTGTTGTTTCTCAAGGGCCAACTGTACATTCATATAGAAACAAGGAGGAAATACTAATAATCACCGCAATTCTTGTTTCTGCCACAGGTCCCATAACCAGGACTCATGTAAGTCTTTTTGGCACCACCCGTCATGTGGTCTCTGTCCTCCTCCGGTGCTCTGTGGGCTGTGGCTTCTTGCCCGGAAGGGTGACCCAAACCTTCGTCCCTAAAGGGGCTCTGTCATTAATGTTCCGGCCTGAATTGGGTTGTTGTAATTTGGTTGTTGTAATTTGTTTCTTTTTATTCTTTTTTTTTTTTTTTTTTTTTTTTGAGGTGGACTCTCACTCTGTCACCCAGGCTGGAGTGCAGTGGCACGAACCCAGCTCACTGCAACCTCAGCCTCCTGGGTTAAAGCGATTCTCTTGCCTCGGCCTCCCGAGTAGCTGGGAATACAGATGCACACCACCACTCCCGGATAATTTTTGTATTTTTAGTAAAGACGGGGCTTTGTTATGTTATCCAGGCTGGTCTCGAACTCCTGACTTCAGGTGATCCATCCGCCTCAGTCTCCCAATGTGCTGGGATTATAGG
>PVKV010037454.1:0-14779 GCA_004027835.1 Alouatta palliata
TCAAGAGATCGAGACCATCCTGGTCAACATGGTGAAACCCCGTCTACTAAAAATACAAAAAATTAGCTGGGCATGGTGGCGCGCACTGTAGTCCCAGCTACTCGGGAGGCTGAGGCAGGAGAATTGCTTGAACCCAGGAGGCGGAGGTTGCAGTGAGCCGAGATCGTGCCATTGCACTCCAGCCTGGGTAATAAGAGCGAAACTCCGTCTCAAAAAAAAAAAAAAAAGTAATTTGATAAGTTTTGTCATAAATGCAAGCAGGATAATGAACATATTCATTACCCCAGAACATTTCCTCATGCTCCTTTGTAATCATTTTCTCCTCTTTTCCTTGCTCCTTCTCCAGGCAATCACTGATTTGATTCCATGTTTTTTTTTTTTTGGACAGAGTCTCACTCTGTCATCCAAGCTAGAGTGCAGCGGCATTGTCTCAGCGGACTGCTACCTCCACCTCCTGGGTTCAAGCAATTCTTGTGCCTTAGCCTCCTGAATAGCTGGGACTTCAGGTGTGTGCCACCACACCTGGTTAATTTTTTGTGGGTTTTTATTTGTATTTATTTTTGAGATGGAGTCTTGCTTTGCTGCCCAGGCTGGGGTGCAGTGGCTTGATCTCTGCTCACTGCAACTTCTGCCTCCCAGGTTCAAGCAGTTCTCCTGCCTCAGCCTCCTGAATAGCTGGGATTACAGGCTTGTGCCACCATTCCCGGCCAATTTTTTGTATTTTTAGTAGAAATGGGGTTTCACCATGTTGGCCAGGCTAGTCTTGAACCCCTGACCACAAGTGACCCACCCGCCTCAGCCTCCCAAAGTACTGGGATTACAGGCGTGAGCCACCACACCTGGCCCATCTCCCCTCCTCCCATTTTTGTTTTGAGACAGTGTCTCGCTCTGTCACCCTTGCTGGAGTGCAGTGGCAAGATCTCACCTCATTGCAATCTGTGCCTCCCACGTTCAAGGGATTCTCCTGTCTCAGCCTCCCAAGTAGCTGGGATTACAGGTGCCTGCCAGCACACCTGGCTAATTTTTATATTTTGAGAGACGGGGTTTCACACTGTTGGCCAGGCTGATCTTGAACTCCTGTCCTCAGGCGATCTGCCTGCCTTGGCCTCCCAAAGTGCTGGGATTATAGTCATGGGCCACCGTACCAGTGATTCCATGTTTTTTAACATGTAGTGTTTTTGTTGTTTGTTTCTTTTGAGTCAGGGTCTCACTCTGTTGCTCAGGCTAGAGTACAGTGGTACAATCACAGCTCACTGCAGCCCTGACCTCCTGGATGCAAGCGATCCTCCAACCTCAGCTTCTACTTTTGTAGAGATGGGGTCTTACTATGTTTCCCTGGCCTGGCTTGATCTCCAAACCTCAAGCAATCCTCCAGCCCGTCTCCCAAAGTACTGGGATTACAGGTGTGAGACACTGTGTCCAACTCTAATTTTATATATATATATATATATATATATATATTTATGAGAGTAGCTGAAAGAAATAAAAAACAAAGAAACAAAGAGAGTAGCTGAGACTACAGGCGTGCGCCACCATGCCTGGCTAATTTTGTATTTTTAGTAGAGACAGGGTTTCTCCATATTGGTCAGGCTGGTTTCGAACTCCTGACCTTAGGTGATCTGCCTACCTCAGCCTCCCAAAATGTTGGGATGCGCCACCACGCCCAGCCATTATTATTATTATTATTTTTTGAGACAAAGTGGTGTGATCTGGGCTCACTGCAACCTCTGCCTCCCGGTTCAGGTGATTCTTCTGCCTCAGCCTCCTGAGTAGCTAGGATTACAGGTGCCTGAGACCACGTCTGGCTAATTTTTATATTTTTAGTAGAGATGGGGTTTCATCATGTTGGTCAGACTAGTCTTGAACTCCTGACCTTGTGATTTGCCCGCCTCAGCCTCCTAAAGTGCTGGGGTGTGAGCCATGATGCCTGGCCATTATTATTATTTTTTACATGCTTTTCTTCATTTATGTTCGACTTTCTGACAGTATACTGCATCTTTTTTTTCTCCTTTGTGCTTTTAATCTTTTTTGTCACTGTATGTTTTATTTTGGATCTTTATTGTGGTTTATCTTTCAACTCACGAATTTTCTCTTTAGCTGTATCTGATCTGCTTTTAAGATTGTCTGTGAGGGGGAAGTCTGTGTCGAGTCATCTCTGTTCCTCAGGATGTGGTTTGTTAAAGTTGTCAAGAATATGGCCTACTTTAAGAGATACCAAGTGAAATTCAGAAGATAACGAGAGGGTAAAACTGATTGCTAGGCTCAGAAATGCTTGGTGATACAGGATAAAAATAAATACAACACACTCAACCACAGGATGATAGTTTGTGTAACAAAGAGATAGCATTTGTCAAGTTGCTTGTACCCATATAGAAGGAGAATGCACACAGACTGCCAAAATATGGTACTAAGGTTGGTCTGACAAATTATGCTGCAACATGTTTAACCAGTCTATGCTGGCCCACAGGCTTCTCAGTAGGGTTGGCATGGAAAAGATCTGTGAAGGCCAAGTGGAGGTGACCAGAGATGCATTACAATGAGGAAAGCATTGATGGTCAGCCTGGTGCATCTGGATGCAGGCCTTGCCAGAACTACCACTGGCTAAAAGTTTATGGGGCCCTGAAGGGAGCTGTAGATGGAGGCTTGTCTGTTCCTCACAGTAACAAATGATTCCCTGGTTATGATTCTGAAAGTAAGGAATTTAAATCGGAAGTACATTAAGGTCAGAGTGTTGCAGATTACATGCATTACCTAATGGAAGAAGATGAAGATGCTTACAAGAAACAGTTTTCTTAATACATAAAGAACAGTGTAACTCCAGACATGGAGGAGGAGATGTGTAAGGAAGCTCATGCTGCTATATGAGAGAATTCTGTCTATGAGAAGAAGCCCAAGAAAAAAGTTGAAGAAGTGGAACAGTCCTAAAATGTCCCTTCCCCAGAAGAAAAATTGAGTAGCTCAAAAGAAGACAAGCTTCCTCAGAGCTCAGAAGGAGGCTGCTGAGAGCGAAACCAAACAATTTTCTATGAGGATTTTTCAGGTAAAGACAATAAACTTATTGACAAAGCAGCTAAAAAAGAAAAAAAAAGGATTATCTATGAGGGTATATATATTTTTTCTTTTTTTTTTAAGATAGGGTCTTGCCCTGTTACCCAGGCCGGAGTACAGTGATAGGATCACAGCTTACTGTAACCTCAAACTCCTGGGCTCAAGTGATCCTCCCATCTCAGCCTTCTGAGTAACTGGAACTACAGATTTATACCACCATGCGTGGCAATTTTTTTTTGGTAGAGATGTGGGGTCTTGCTTTGTTGCCCAGGCTGGTCTCGAACTCCTGGCCTCAAGGGATCCTCCCACTTCAGCCTCTCAAAGTATTGAGATTACAGGCATGAGACACCATGCCTGGCCTGTTTTTTCTTATTATAGAATTTATTTTTCCAAATTTGCTAGTTTTGTTTGGCTTTTTTTTTTTAAAGTAACTTCACATTTTTTGCCGAGTTTTTCAAGATTGAGATTTTATATTTTTGAATGTAGCAGGTATATGAATAGTTTGCTGGTATCTAGGGGAGCTTTATTTTGTTCCCCATTGGTCACTAGTACTTAAGGTTCATCTTTTTCTAATATCTGGGCTTCAGATTTTCAGAAATTTAATCACATTCCATGTGTAGACTGCTTTTCTTCTTCTTCGTCTTTGCTGGTAGGATATCACTTTTTGGGTTTCAAGGCCAAAGCAGGGGTTCGTTTACTAAAGTCCCTAGTCTTTTTTTTTTTAAATAGAGACAGGATATCAATGTGTTACCTAGATTGGTCTTGAACTCCTGGGCTCAAGCAGTCCTCCCACCTCGCCTCCCAAAATGTTGGGATTACAGGCGTGAGCCACAGTGCCCACCCAGCCACAAAGCCCCCAGTATCGATGGGCCCTGGATTCCCACTTTTGTCCCTGGGGCCTATCTATAGCCTCAGCTTCAAAGTCTGCTACATCTCTGCTAAATCACCAAATGACCCCAGAGCAGAAGTGGCCTAGAATGCAAAGCTTCCTCTTTCTGGGATCTCATCCTCTTCTTCATCTTGATCACCTTATCTTGTTTCTTGTTCTATCTTTTTTTTTTTGAGACGGAGTCTTGCTCGGTCTCAAAGGCTGGAGTGCAGCAGGGTGATCTTAGCTCACTGCAACCTCTGCCTCCTGGGTTCAAGCAGTTATCTGCCTCCGTCTTCCAAGTAGCTGGGATTACAGGTGCCCACCACCACGCCTGGCTAATTTTTGTATTTTTAGTAGAGACGGGTTTTCGCCATCTTGGCCAGGCTAAGTCTTGAACTGACCTCATGATCCACCCACCTTGGCCTCCCAAAGTGCTGGGATTACAGGCGTGAGCCTCCGTGCCTGGCCTATGGTTCTTTTAAGGAGTGTTTTCGGCTGGGCATGGTGACTCACGCCTATAATCCCAGCACTTTGGGAGGCCGAGGCGGGTGGATCACAAGGTCAAGAGATTCAGACCATCCTGGTCAACATGGTGAAACCCTGTCTCTACTGAAAATACAAAAATTAGCTGGGCATGGTGGTGCACACCTGTAGTCCCAGCTACTCGGGAGGCTGAGGCAGGAGAATTGCTTGAACCCAGGAGACGGTTTGCGGTGAGCTGAGATCGTGCCATTGCACTCCAGCCTGGGTAACAAGAGCGAAACTCCGTCTCAAAAAGAAAAAAAAAAAAAGTGTTATCCCCCTGCTTCCAGCTTTTTTAGTTTTGGGAGGAGAGAGAGAGAGAGAGAGAGAGAGAGAGAGTGAATTAGTTTGAATTGAATTATATGCTCCTTCATTACCTGAAATAAAGCCCTTAAAAAAAATAAAGAAACTGAGACCTACACAGATTAAGTTACAATGTAAGATCACATAATCAATGGAAATCCTGATCTAGAATCTGAGTGATTTTAATGAAATACTTCACAGTCATTTATTAAGAACAGGGGCACCCAAGAAGAAATTTTTTGGTTCTGTTGAACCAGATTTATATTTGGCATATGCTCATTCTTTTTAGACTTTTTAGATAGCCTAATAAGATAGGACCATCACTACATTATATAAATGTCAAATCTCTTTGAAAATATGGGACTGTCAGTATAGATACTGCTTGAATTATAACTATGCATATATCTGATTGGCTTTTATGCCCTAGTATGAGAAGCATCTAGTCACCTTGGAGCCTTGCAAAGTAAGTTCTTGGTTCCATTTTTCACTTGAATCCCCCTTGGATATCCTCCAGAATGATGTGTTTTCTTTCCCATTGAAACATTATTTTCAGCTTTGTGGAGAAACAAAGTATGTTCCAAATAGCAGGTGGCCACTGTAAGGCCGCCTTTGAACTGTGAACTGTTTTTTTTTTGCACCATGAACTGCTTTCTAAAAACCACATAAACAATATGATAGGAAGGTTGCTATCTGAATCAAAAACCAGAACAACCTCACAATGTGTTCGAGCTGGTACCGAGCTACACTGGTATATGTGGGCTATATAGAATTACATGGTTTAGGTTACTTGTTATTTAAGTATAGCAGTGGCTTTGAGGAAAATACATTGAGTTTCAAATAGATAATTTCTAAAGGAAAATTTGAAGTACAGTTGACTTGACACTTCTGATGTTGGAATTTTAGAAGATTTTATTTCCGTATCTCGATGTAATACCAAGGCAGAATCCACTAGAGGCTTGTTTAAATGGTGTAAACAATAACAAATTTGGCTATTTTTAAAAATTTCAATCTTTTTTAAATGTGGCCTCTTGAGAATACCATCTTGTACTTCTCATTTTCCCTATACTTCCTTTTATGTGATTAAGTTTTATTATGTATAGACATAAAGGGGGCCTGGCATGGTGGCTCATTGCCTGCAATCCCAGCATTTTGGGAGGCCACGACAGGAGGACTGCTTGAGCCCAGGAGTTCAAGACCAGCCTAGGCAATGCAGTGAGACCCTGTCTCTCTTTTTTTTTAAAAGATGGGTTTTCACCATGTTGACCACACTGGTCTCGAACTCCTGATCTCAGGCAGTCCTCTTGCCTCGGCCTCCCAAAGTGCTGGAATTACAGGTGTGAGCCACCGTGCCTGGCCAACCCTGTCTGTTTATTTTTATTATTTTTATTTTTATTTTTTGGCTAGTCAAGTGAAGCAGTGGGAGTGGAGAAGGAACAAAGAAATCTGTAACTGGTTGTGATCAGTTAGTTGTAAACACCGCTGCACTCAGACCAGCGAACCTGTCTCAAAAGAAAAAAAAAAGTGATGGTTATATTATGATATATTTGTTGGTTTTGGCCAGAGTTTCATAGAACACCCATAGTCCCTGTTATTTCCTGAGTGACTAAAACAATAGACATATATTTTATTGAAATATTTGGCCTTTTATTCTTGGTTTCTGAAGTGGCTTCGGAATAGCTTCAGAGCAATAAAAGTGAAAGTCTTTTGTAATAATGTTGGGGTACTTTAGACCTCAGAAATAGGCCTCCTAAAACAGAATCTCTCTCTGACCTTTTCTTGCCTTTCTTTTACTTGCTCATTCTCTCCAAGCAGGCCATAGAAACTAAAAATATGCTCTAATTGTCCCCCAACATTCTGTCTTGGAGCTGAAATTATCCGACCTACCTTGTCTGATTGGAGGTCATAAGACCCGCCATTTCAGAAGGGGTCCTGCCCCGTACTTGGGAGGAAAGAATGTTGCACAGAGAGGCCAATAAGAATCTGAACAGAGAGGCCTTGCTGGGTTCCCCACTCAGTCTGTTAGCATTAGATCCTACTCTTTTTGTACAATCGTATTTCTTTTATTTATTTATTTTTTTTTGAGACAGAGTTTTGCTCTTGTTGCCCAGGCTGGAGTGCAATGGTGCAATCTTGGCTCACTGCAACCTCTGCCTCCCGGGTTCAAGCGATTCTTCTGCCTCAGCCTCCTGAATTGCTGGGCTTACAGGCATGAGCCACCATGCACGGCTGATTTTTGTATTTTTAGTAGAGACCAGGTTTCTCCATGTTGGCCAGGCTGGTCTTGAACTCCCGACTTCAGGTAATCTGCCCACCTCAGCCTCCCAAAGTGCTGGATTACAGGTGTGAGCCACCGCACCCGGCTGTCCAATATTTCTGCACGGTTGTCTGTGTTTCAGTCATGACTATTCAGTGAAGTAATGGACAGGGTACAGAGAGCTTCTGGATAGCTGAACATGTGGAGGTTCTTGGAGGGTAGTACACCCAGGGAGGGTATGAGAGCTCTGCACCCCTTCCCACATGCCTTGTTCTGTGCATCTCTTCATCTGTATTCTTTGTACTATTCTTTATAATAAATCAGTACGCCTGTCTTCCTGAGTTCTTGGCAATGCTTTAGCAAATTTATGAAACCTAAGAAGAGGTCATGGGAACACTGACTTGAAGCTGGTTGGTCAGAAGTTCTGGATGAGGCTTGGCCTTACTGCTAGTGTCTGAAGTGGGGGCAGTCTTGTGGGACTGAGCCCTCTCTCAACCTATGGGATCTGATGGTATCTCCAGGTAGATTGCATTAAATTGAATTGGATTAGAAGGTGCTCAACTGGTGGTACCTGCTGCAGAATTGATTGCTTGCTTGTTGATAGGGAGAAATCCCCCCACATTTGGTCACAGAAGTCTACTGTGTTGAATATTGTTGCCTACGAGCAGAGAAAAAGCAATTTGATTTTTCTACACAAGGGGAAGAAAATGTTTCATGATTCAACTAATGATTTACCTTTCAATGCAAGGTTATCACGCTCAAGTATTAATGTAGGAAGGCTTTTTTGATGCAGAGCATGTGTGTGTGTATATATGTGTATGTGTTTGTAGAGGGCTAACATTACAAAGTGAAATGGAATAAGGAAGAAGAAATGGTGTTCTGAACTTGAAACTCATTTCATCTGCTAAATCGTCCTGGTGAAATACCAACATTAGTTAACTGTAAAAAAAATTTAGTTAATTGTAAAAAAAAAAAAAAAAACAACCAACTTTTCATTATATTTTAAAAACCATTTGTAGGTCGGGCGCAGTGGCTCATGCCTGTAATCTCAGCACTTTGGGAGGCTGAGGCGGGTGGATCACCTGAAGTCAGGAGTTCAAGACCAGCAGCCTGACCAACATGGAGAAACCCCATCTCTACTAAAAATACAAAAGTAGTGGGGGTGGTGGTACGTGCCTATAATCCCAGCTACTCTGGAGGCTGAGTCAGGAGAATCACTTGAACCTGGGAGGCAGAGATTGCGATGAGCCGAGATTGTGCCGAGCTGAGATTGCGCCATTGCACTCCAGCCTGGGCAATAAGAGCAAACTCCATCTTAAAAAAAAAAAAAAAAAAAAATTTTTGTGTTTTCTTTTTCTGTAATTCATATTTTGTTCATTTTTAATTGCATTGTTACTCCTTTTATTGATTTTTTAAAATGAAGTCTTTATATGTGAGTGAAATTAACTTTCCATCATGAGTTGGAGCATTTTTTCACCAGTGTTTACTTAACTTTTGATTTTGCTTATGGTCATTTTATAATGCCATGTATTTTTTGTTGTTTTTTTTGAGATGGAGTCTTGCTTTGTCACCCAGGCTGGAGTGCAGTGGCATGATCTCAACTCACTGCAACCTCCACCTCCTGGGTTCAAGCGATTCTCCTGCCTCAGCCTTCTGAGTAGCTGGGATTACAGGCACGCACCACTACACCCAGCTAATTTTTGTATTTTTAGTAGAGACAGGGTTTCACCATGTTGGTCAGGCTGGTCTTGAACTCCTGACCTCATGATCCACCTGCCTCAGCCTCCCAAAGTGCTGGATTACAGGCGTGAGCCATCGCGCCTGGCCTAGTTGTAGGTGTTTTTATGTACATCCTGGATAGAAGTTCTTTGTGTCATTCATATATATATGTAGTTTGCCTGTTCATTTTCTTTCTCTCTCTCTCTCTCTTCTTTCTTTCTCTCTCTCTCTCTCTCTCCTTCGTTCCTCTCTCTCTCATCTGTCTTTTATTTTCTTTCTTTTTTTTTTTGAGATGCAGTGTAGCTCTGTTGCCCAGGCAGGAATGCAGTGGCACAATCTCAGCTTACTGCAACTTCCGCCTCCTGGGTTCAAGCGATTCTCCTGCCTCAGCCTCCCGAGTAGCTGGGATTACAGGCACCCGCCACCACGCCCAGCTAATTTTTGTATTTTTAGTAGAGACAGGTTTTCAATGTGTTGGCCAGGCTGGTCTCAAACTCCTGATTCGCTCCTCTCGGCCTCCCAAAGTGCTAGGATTACAGGTGTGAGCCACCACGCCTGGCTGCCTGTTCATTTTCTTAATGGTGTCTTTCGATAAATCACAAGTACTTTAAGCCGGGCGCGGTGGCTCACGCCTGTAATCCCAGCACTTTGGGAGGCTGAGGCGGGTGGATCACGAGGTCAAGAGATCGAGACCATCCTGGTCAACATGGTGAAACCCCGTCTCTACTAAAAATACAAAAAAATTAGCTGGGCATGGTGGCGTGCGCCTATAATCCCAGCTACTCAGAAGGCTGAGGCAGGAGAATTGCTTGAACCCAGGAGGCGGAGGTTGCGGTGAGCTGAGATCGCGCCATTGCACTCCAGCCTGGGCAACAAGAGCGAAACTCTGTCTCAAAAAAAAAAAAAAAAAAAAAAAATCACAAGTACTTTAATATTATTATATGGTAAATCACAAGTATTTAAATATTGATATAATCTGACATACCAATTTTTTTTCTTTTATGGTTAATGTTTTTTTTTTCTTCTTTATACATTTGCCTGCCTCAACCCAACTTTTTTGGGACTCACTGCAGTGTGAAGAGTAGACTGTAAAACAGCAATATTACAAAAAAGTTAAGAGTGTATTGTAATGGTTTAGGAGAAAGAAAATGATGTATTGGACTGGGGCTGTAGTGGTAGAGGCACTGAAAAGTAGTATGGGGTTAAAGGTTATGGCCATTGAATTTGCTTATTGGATGTTTGCTATGAGACAGACAGACATGGAGGGAGGCAGTCAGAATGATTTCATATTTTTGGGTTAAGCAATTGGATAAATGGTGGTGGCCCTTTGTAGAATGTCTGAAACTACAGTTGACCAAGGTTGCTTCAAACTCTAATGTATGTTTGCTAAGTCATATGTTGTTTAATTTAAAGTAATTGGGCCAGGTGTAATGGCCCAGTTACTCCCAGCAGAATCAGTTTTAGAACACTTTCTGAACTGCAAGAAGAAAGTACCCTGCCTATTTCCCCTCTATCACCTAGCCCTAGGCAACCATGAATCTACTTTCAGCCTCCACAGATTGGCCTGTTATGGACAAATATGTGGCTGGTTTCTTAGTATAATGTTTTCAAGGTTATTCATGTTGTAGTATGTGTCAGCTATTTCATTTCTTTCTTTTTTTTTTTTTAATCTTATCACCCCCCACCCCGTCATTTCTTTTTATTGTCAAATAACATTCAGTTGTATGGATATATACCACATTTTATCTATTCCATCAATTGATGGACATTTGGGTTGTTTTCATTTTGGGGCTATTATAGATAACGCTACTGTGTACATTTGTATAATATAACATTTGCTATTATAGATTATGCTACTATGACATTTGTATAAAAACATATGGACATATGTTTTCATTTCTCTAGGATATATACTTAGGAGTGGGATTGCTGTATCACATGATAACTCTATATTCAGTCTTTTGAGGAATTGCCAAACTATTTTGCAAAAGTAGCTGCACCATTTTACATTCCCACTAGCAATATATGCTTCAGTTTCTCTACATCCTCCTTTACACTTTTTTTGGTTTCTTTTTTTGAGACCGAATTTCACTCTGTCGCCCAGGCTGGAGTGTAGTGGCACAACCTTGGCTCACTGCAGCCTCTGCCTTCTGGGTTCAAGTGATTCTAAATTCTCATGCCTCCACCTCCCGAGTACCTGGGACTGCAGGCATGTGCCACCATGCTTGGCCAAGTTTTATGTTTTTAGTAAAGATGAGGTTTCGCCGTGTTGGCCAGGCTGTTCTGGAACTCGTGACCTCAGGTGATCCACACACCTCGGCCTCCCAAAATGCTGGGATTATAGGGGTGAGCCACCATGCCTGGCCTGATTGGCCAGTTTTTCATTTGGAATGAGGATAGGACATAGTCAGAAATTGGTCTCTTTGGTTATTTCCCTAACATGCCATCCAAGTATCTTGAAGTATCAGTCAAATAAGCAGCAGTCTATTCTCATTCCTGGCAGAGAGTAAGTCAAACCTTAATTTAATTTGCACACCTGTTTTCATGTAACAACAAATAATGTTACCAGAAGTGGGTATGATTTATATCTTAGTTTGAATTGCTACTTACCTTTGGAGGAACAGAATTTTCCTTGATGTATCTTTAACACTGAAATATTGGCAAATTCCCAAGTCTTGAATATTCATGAATAAGACTGCAACATAGCAATATCATAGTAACACAGGATGGGAATGAAGCATGTCTGGGAATCTGGTAGAAAAACATCACATTTATAAAGCTTTGTTTCCTGTACATCACTGACATTTTATGAATTTGTAAAGAATGTGTAATTATGTTTAAGGAGCATATTTAGCTTAGGTAATGTAGCATAGAATGGGCTAATTTGAAACGAAACTCTTGCTAATAAGAACTTAATTCACCAAATTAAGAATATTTAGTTTTTGTAGAGATTTTGCTCTTAAAAATGTTAATTGCTGCATTCTTGATTTCGTCTTGTCAGTCCAGTCAGAATTGTGAAGTAATTTTTTTTTTCTCATTTCAGAAATACATGCTACAGGATTTAACTATCAGAATGAAGATGAAAAAGTCACCTTGTCTTTCCCTAGTACTCTGCAAACAGGTAAGAGACATGGCTTTTGTAAAATCCTGTGATGAATATAGTGACATCTGACTTCTTCCAAAGAAATCTATTGTATGCCATTTTTTCCCTCATTGTTATTAGGATATTAAGTATTAAGAGCTTCTTCTTCTTCTTTTTTTTTTTTTTAAGACGGAGTCTCACTCTGTTGCCCAGTCTGGAATGTAGTGGCTGGAATCTCAGCTCACTGCAACCTCCACCTTCTGGGTTCAAGCAATTCTCCTGCCTCAGCCTGCTGAGTAGCTGGGATTACAGGTGTCTGCCACCACACCTGGCTAATTTTTTTTTTGTATTTTTAGTAGAGGTTTCACCATGTTGGCCAGGCTGGTCTCGAACTCCTGACCTCAAGTGATCTGCCTGCCTCGGCCTCCCAAAGTGCTGGAATTACAGGCGTGAGCCACCTCACCTACCCATATTAAGAGCTTTTGAAAGAGATTCATGGCAACTTTTGGGCCACTAGCATTTTCTTCTATGGGCTACGAAAACCAAGGTTTCCACCTCCTGTCCCTCTATATTCTCTTTAAATGGAAAAAGCAAAGAAAAACAGGACACGGGCCGGCTCGGTGGCTCACACTTGTAATCCCAGCACTATGGGAGGCCGAGGCGGGCCAGTCACCTGAGGTTGGGAGTTCGAGACCAGACTGACCAACATGGAGAAACTCCATCTCTGCTAAAAACACAAAATTAGCCAGGCATGATGGTGCATCCCTGTAATCTCAGCTACTTGGAAGACTGAGGCAGGAGAATAACTTGAACCCGGCAGGCAGAGGTTGCGGTGAGCCGAGATCATGCCACTGCACTCCAGCCTAGGCAATGGAACGAGACTCTGTCTCAAAAAAAAAAAAAAAAAAAAAAAACAACAGAACAGAAACTAAAGATCATTCTACTCTAGAATGTAATGTATTGTTTTTCAGTTTTACTTTTTAAAAAAATACCTTTGCTTAGGCCAGGCGTGGTGTCATACCTATAATCTCAGTGCTTTGGGAGGCCAAGGCAGGCATATCACTTGAGACCAGGAGTTCAAGACCAGCCTGGCCAACATGGCAAAATCCCATCTCTACCAAAAAATACAAAAATTAGCCAGTGTGGTGGTGCATGCCTATATTCCCAGCGACTCTGAAGGCTGAGGCAGGAGAATTGCTTGAACCCAGGAGTTGGAGGTTGCAGTGAGCCAAGATTGGGCCACTGCACTCCAGCCTGGGTGATAGAGTGACTCTGTCTAAAACAAACAAGCAAACAAACAAACAAACAAAAAATACCTTAACCTAGCTCCATCTTCTAAGTGAGTCCAAATCTCTGAAGTGAATGCTCACAGATGATTTTGATATACAACTAGAGATTAGATAGGTATTAAATGTTACTGAGGGCAGAGAAGGAAAGATACGTTGATATGTTACTATTGTTAGGTATAAAAGCACAAAGAAATAGAAGAGTATCTGAGCTTAGTATATGTGGAAGAAATTATATACAAATCAATTGGTGAAGTACTAAGGCTTTGATGTATGAAGAAATGAAAAGGAGTAGATAATTCAAAAGGAAGAAAATGTTAATGACTAATAAGTATGTGAAAAGATATTCAGCCTTCTAGTTATGAGAAATTTTTGCTTCTCATGTGAGCTGAAATTTAAAAAATTCCCAATGATATGGCTGTCTTGATATTGCTAGGGGGAGTATAAATCCATGCAATTGTTTTGAAGAGCATTCTGGCAATATATATCAAGAGCCTAAATATGCTCATGTCCTTTGACCCAGCAATTCTGCTAATAGGAATATATCCCAAGGAAAAGTCATAAATACAGAAAATATGCCCAGAAGTGTCTGAGATATTACTTATGGTAGTAGAAAATTATAATGAATGTATTTGTTTAACATCAAGGAAATGATTAAGCCAGGAATGACATATCTATATAGTAAAATATGCTTATCAATTAAAAGTGAGATTTGTGAATTCTTAACACTGTAATGTGCTTATTATAATGTAAAATTGAAAAGGAGAATGTAAAATTACATATTTAAGGTGATGAATCATGTCTCTAAATGGCACAAATAAAATGATGATTATGTCTGGATTTTGTCTGGGTGTTGACATAATTGGTGATTTTTATTCTTATTCATACCTTTTGTCTGATTTTCATAATTTTCCTACTGAGGATCTATTGACTTAATATAAAAGTATTTTTGGCCAGGCACAGTGGCTCATGCCTGTAATCCCAGCAATTTGGAAGGCCGAGGCGGACAGATCACCTGTGGTTGGGAGTTCGAGACCAGCCTGACCAGTATGGAGAAAGCCTGTCTCTATTAAAAATACAAAATTAGCTGGGCATAGTGGCGCATGCCTGTAATCTCAACTACTGGGGAGGCTGAGGCAGGAGAATCACTTAAACCCAGGTGGCAGAGGTTGTGGTGAGCCGAGGTTATGCCATTGCACTCCAGCCTGGGCAACAAGAGTGAAACTCTGTCTTTTTTTTTTTCTTTAAAAAAAATTTTTTTTTTTTTTTTTAAAGACGGAGTTTCACCATGTTGGTCAGGCTGGTCTTGAACTCCCGACCTCAGGTGATCCGCCCGCCTTGGCCTCCAAAGTGCTTGGCTTACAGGTGTGAGCCACCATGCCTGGCCAGAAACTCGCTCTTAAAGTTTTAGAAAAAATTTAAATTGGAGATGTTTAGTGTTTTATTTCAGTGCTCTTGGAGACCTTTTGTGTGTAATTATTATAAAAATAAATGTGCCGGGCGCAGTGGCTCACGCCTGTAATCCCAGCACTTTGGGAGGCTGAGGCGGGTGGATCACGAGGTCAAGAGATCGAGACCATCCTGGTCAACATGGTGAAACCCCGTCTCTACTAAAAATACAAAAATTAGCTGGGCATGGTGGCACGTGCCTGTAGTCCCAGCTACTCGGGAGGCTGAGGCAGGAGAATTGCTTG